>QVNV01012302.1:0-43552 GCA_014825455.1 Pseudomyrmex pallidus
CCGTCACTTCGACGCTTAGTTTCATTTTCTACACTCCGACTACGAATCGCGCACTCCGTATTTTACGTCACTTTTATCAGGATTAAAAGTGACATTAACTCGTGGTCAAACTGTACAAAACAACGTCAGGTGTGAGCAACAAAGGCACAAGTAAGTGTACGATGTGTTTTTCGAATTAACTGCGGCTCGTAACGGTGATTATTTCCTCGATTAAAACAAACGAATTCTCGCGAACGTTCGCGTCCGTCGCGTGAAGTTGGGCGAACCTTCTAGTGCCGTCGGCCGAGAAACGCGTCGTTACGTACAGTTTTGATGAATTTGTGTTGTAATTTTATCGTGTTTCGCGTAAGAAGTGACATTGGCGCGTTCGTAAATATGGTCCCGCTTGTCCGTTGAAGTGTTGAGTGAGTGTTTTCAAGATGACAAGGGCACAACAACAGGGTACACGATGGAGCAACGGCGAAAAGTTCAACGACAAACAGCGACGCATCACTGGTGAGTCAATTCAAACATATATTCTCGGAAAATTTGGAAAAACTGACGACCAGAAGTCGTCTGATATAATTGGAAGAAAAATAGAGCGAGAAGAAAACAGATAAACATGGAGATAGAAATAGAGTGAAAAGAAAAAAAGAGATAGGAGACTGTGTGAACGCTATACATATAATTCCTCACGGGATTAGTACTGTATATCTAGTATGAGATAAAATATATCTAATGGAATATCTGTGATAGAATACGTCCGGGCAGGACGTTCTTGTTTCTAGGCCGTTGTCGTTAAGCACGTCGTTGTCGAGTTCTCCTCGTCATGTTTGCATTTCATATCGCATGTCTCGGTTCTCTCTTAAGGCGCGCGCTCCTTCTCTCTAATCTGTTTTTTTTATACGACTTGTGAATCTCGGGGCTACGCGAAGACAAACAAGTCGGCCGTTTTACGTATTGTTGTCACCGCGTTCTCCTGGCTAAGTGATAATTGCGCGGACGCCGCAGTGCCAAAAGCAAAGTCCTCAAACCTCTTTCTCTCGTTCAACCGGGGTTTTTATTCGATGGAGAGAAAAGTTTCTCGCGCGCGAGAAAAAACGAGTACGTAAAAAGGGAACCGAGATACATCACACATACAAAAACAAAACCTCGTAAAAAAAAAGTAATTGCACGCAGCAGATCATACGGCCGGTTTTAACGTGACTCGTACGGCGACGTTTGGTCACGGCAGATGTAATAAAGTCGCGCGTTTACGAACGTAGCAATTTAATATAGGGCAACAATAAAAAAAAAGAAAAAGAAAATATACTGCAGTGCACGCGTTACGTCAAAATGGTATTGGTGATCTTACGATTTCGTTAGAAATGAAACAAATTTACGGTTTATGAAAGAAAAAAGCTGTGTGCGTTTTTTTTTTTATACTTCCAAGCATTTGTAACTGCAGTGGGAAATGGAAGTGCATACATGTGTTGAATTATTTTCTTAAATTGCACGTCTTTCATATATACATATATATATTGTAGAAATTCTATTTACTGTACATTGGAAACAACCAAGTTAGAAAAAGTTTAATTTATACAGTTTTTCATTTATATCATGCGAAAGTATATGTAATTGTCACAACTATCTTCGTGAAAAAGTGTTTGCCAAGATTTTCAGAAAACAATAGAGGTCATTGAAATCGAGACAATGGGAATAGAAGTGCGATATTTCTGCGAGCTTTCGCGCGCAAGTTTGCAGCGAATATACCGGCCGGAATTCCGCGTTTCATATTGTTTGTTTGCGTATAATCAAGCGCGGCACTCAATCCGCCTTCGACGAATCGCCGCCTCGCATCTATATACACACGCGCGTAAGAGAACGTAACTTGTAGATATATAATAGCGGATACGAACTACACACACGCCTTACATATCTCCGGTCAGAAATTACGTCTTCTGGGTAGCGCGGCAAGAGCGAGTTTTACGAGCGGTGCGACGCAAGGCACGTAATCGTCTCGTAAAAGCCCTAATCGCGAGGCCTACATAAAACTCCCTCCCTTCCTCTCTTGCACGAGATCTTGAAACATCTTGCCCACTAATCCCATCCCTCCCCGGTGCTCTCAGGATTCCGCCGTTACTTCCTACGTGCTGTATTACCGGAGCTAATCTCGGAGAAAAGCCATCTTCCCGCGGAAATGCTCTTCTTAAAAATACATAATTTTTAATCGCAACTAAAAGATACGATTATTAGAAACGCGTGCGCAGAAATAGAGAAGACGAACGAGTCAACGCATTTTTCTTCGTTCGTCGATAAATGTGCGATATATAAATTGCACAATTAAATCGTTGATTAATCGCGCAAATGATGTTAAACTGTGATTATATTGCATTTCTTGCAAATATAAACGCTCCACCGCGCAAGTTTAATTTCTCCGAAGTTTAACAAATTATTGCTTTTGCATATTGTGCGCGCCCCATTCACCCCCTGCCCTCTCTCGGTACTGTGTGTTTCTTCGTATCCACCCACGGCACGTAAACGCAAAACATAAATGCACGCCGACGTGCGCCGTACCCGCGATCGCATATAATAAGCTCAGACGTTATATCCGAACCCGGGTTGTGCAGCTGCAGATGCGTTGGCGCATTTATAGAAGTACAATGCCCGGCCCCGACATATCCGGCCGATCGTCGGCTATAAATATCGAGATTTATCTCGATTAAAGTGCGACCACGTACATTCGCACATGTACGCATGGAAATGCGCCTACGAGCGGTCTGAGTTCTTTCCTCTTTTCGTACGTGTTTCGCGTACTCGATATAAAGACGATATAGCGTATTCCTCTGATATATTGATCGCGGAATTACAGATCTCCGTCAATCGTTCCGCGCACATTACGTTCGAATTTTGTTCCGATACTAATGTACGTAAAAATTTGAAGAATATATATATCTTGTATTAGTTTATTATTTTGTTTTACATAAAAATTATTATTCTATTTCGTATCGTAATCGTAGAACTAAGACGAATTTTTTTTCCCAAGAGTAGTCGGTTTCTACGAGAAGTTATGTTACATATAAACGACGTGTACGCGCATTTTCGAATCTCAGCGCGATGGTATCTTTGATAGAATAATTCATACAGAGAGGTTACGAGCATTTATTTTGCTCATCGCGCGCTATATACGCGCATCGGGGAGAGGCGAGAGAAGAGGATGCACAGTCGGGGTAATCCGATAAAATCAATTATTCTACGGGGAATATTCCATTGTAGGAATATCGACGAATCATCGACGGCAACGGGTGACTCGCTTTGTGGAAGGGATTGTGAAAGAACGAAAAAATCAAATTCAGTCGAAATTTCGGTGCAGATCGACGGTGATGCGACGTGCCGGGATTTCCAACGCGCGGCTATATAAACCGACACACACGTGCGTGCTTCTCAACGCGAGCATGTCTAATACAGTCCGTAAAATAGGAAAATATTGATCTACATATAGCTTTAATTAAAGTCCAATTTGTATAGAAAGTACGAGTTGTGTATTGGAAAAATGTTGAATTGAATCGTGTCAAGGAAAAGAGAACGTATATACAAAGTCGAAAATAAATGTCGAAAAATAATTCCAATTGTTCCGCGTGTATCTGCATTTGAATTTTTCGTTGGAAAAAGAAATAAGATAATGTGCGCACACGTAAAATAAACACTATAACTTTTAGACGTTATGTGCGATTTGAATAACTCAAACCCCCTGACGTTAAAATTAAAGGCTGATTGAGTACAGAGTGCATTGAATATTCTAACGCGTAACATGAGTTAATTGACATCTGATGCAAATGGCCTTTAATGAGATTCCGCAAATCGTTTTCGAGTAATCATTCACATAATGCTCGACATCGAATTTCGGAAGTCTGTTTCAATGAGGATCGAATTGCAAAATTCGCATACGCGGTTCGCTATATTCGGTTACATTGTACGATTATACGAAATTATAGAAAACAGTGTTCGCAAAACTTTCAACTAGTCATCCGTTATTTCGAAAACTTTATAAATTTAATTTTAATATTCCGCGTTTATATTATCCATCTTGTACGAATATATAACTTGAGTAAATATTAATCTACTTGCGACAGTCACGTATATATAACTTCATCTAGAAATTTATTAATTAATTTATTAATTTTTTATTCTGTTTAATGTCGTCAACAAACGTCGTCTTGCATTTATAATCGTACCCAAACGCGAATTCAATATTACGCGAAAATTGCAACCAGAGATGTGGAATAACGTTATTCCAATAACGTTATTCGAATTATTTATATGTCGAGTTAAAACTCGATTTGATATAAGAAGCTTACAAATTTTATTTTGTATAAAAAATTCAGTCGCGTTAAAAAATTACTTCCAATTTTGAAACCTTAGAACGGAATATTTCCAGAGAGCTAATTATAATCGCTCGCACATTCTTTCTTAGCTTCAACAATCGCTATTCTTCGACGAGCAAAGAGAGAAAGAGAGAGGCATGTGCGCGCATACAGATTCGAGTGGTTTCTCTTCATCAAGATCGGGTCAACGGACGAATATGCTAACGACCCCGTGGGGTTAATTAGTCTTTTGAGCGAGGCTACTCTCTTGTCGCGCTGCTCTTCTGTAGACTGGCCAATCGGAACTACGCCACGTTGAACTCTCATGACTTGAAGAATCTCTGCAGGAGACCTACTTCGATAGACATGAAAAGGAAATGCCGTCCTGCATGATGCTTTTGATAATAAGACTATTTTGTTATCTTATCAATTTTAATCATGCCACATTTTTATGTGCGACGATAGAGAAAAAAGGCCTTAACAGGGAATGTTTTATTTAAAAAAACCCACAATTAGAATATTTATTTATCTAAACATCTTTTTTGTTATTTTAATTAAAATTTACTATAAATATGTCTTATGCAAGCGAACCGGAGTGTGTGGGTTTTTCGAAAAGCGGAGCACCAGATTAAGGTGAATTAAGTGCGTAATTTGTAAAGTTTATGTTGATACAAATTTACTAAAAGGGAGTTTTACAAATTATAAACTTGATCCGGTTTAACTCCGATCGTGTACAAATAGAAGCATCCTCGTGATGAATATAATGCGCAGTTGCATAAGAATTCTTGGTTGTATATACCGAGCTGAGAGAAGACCGGAAAGCGCATAACGTCGAGGATTAACCCAGTACCAGCTCCATTAGCTAACTTTTGCGAAATATACTGCGCTATATACAGTGGTGCCAGGAATATAATATCGCATTACATTAAATAAAATTCATAACCCAGAGCTTCTTCTCGTATTAAAAAAAAAAAAGAAAAGAAAGAAAGAGAAACAAACCCACAGCGTAAAAAGCACCGGGTTCGCATCGGAAAACTTCGCGCCGCTTCTAATTTCCCTATCTCGACGAAAAAAAGGGTGGAAGGGGGATGCAATTTATATCTCGCTCGACAAAGCGAGGAGGTGTTCTTTTTGACTGGTTATCGCATGCCCATCTGGCTCTTCGTCCGCGCTTAGAGCAGACGAAGCGGGAAGCCACGCGAATGCAAATTAATGTTTGAACGTTATAACGCGCGATAGGAGAAGCGAACGTTATGGCGAAGAGCGCGGCGCGCGCGTTTTACGTCGGCTCGTCGGTCGGTTTCGCCGGTTCCTTTATCTTTATCGCCGCGGGAACGGCCGAGGAACCAGACTGTCGAGAACTCGCCGACTCTCCGCGGAGAGTTCGTTTTCGTGGTGGCTGCGCTCCATTCTGAAACCGCGCCCCCTTTCCGCATAATGAGCTCGTTTGTATCGCCTTTATTGGAGAAAGAGACCGACCGGGTATATTCCTCCGCGCTCTCGCGAGGAGAATTTTCTTCCTCTTCCTTCCTTTTCTCTCTTACTTTCTTCGCGGTGTGCCGACATACCCTTTCGAGAGCACCACGCCATTAACCGCTCAAAGTTTTGCAAACGATGTTTTAAATGTAGCGCGCGTAAGAAATGCGAGTTAGTTAAAGGATATTATTGTATATACGTTACACACACGCTACATAGCTGGCTGACATATTAATCGCAATAATATAGCGACTGATGGCGAGTTGATTTTCGTTCGTACCTTAAATAAAAATGTATATAGTTTAATAAATACAAAATGACGGCTCGACGAAATTATCAAAAATAAATTAAAAAGTATATAGTTTAAATTCTCGAGTGGTGCGCGCACACATATAGTAGCGGATCGATGAACCCGTGATAACGCGAGGGTTGGGGCCACTGAATGCGAGGCATCTGATCTCATATTAATGCAACGAGGCGTCTCGAGGTTCGCGCAACCCAATTTCTACTGGGTCAGATATTTTCTCGTGCCGCGCGGGGCTTGGTGAGTTGGGGCGCTAATGCCGCAGCGACGCGGAGTCAAGTCGCTTGAATATCGCACGTGCCCGCGACGATATCTGGTAGAGCGCACGATAATTCACGCGGGAGAGCGCGGGCGCTATTAATAATCTCTTGACTTTCGTGCAAAAGCCGCGTGCGAGGCAAGAATGGATGAAGAAGCGCCACGTGGAAGCGCCAAAAGTGAGAAAGAAAGAGAAAGGGAAGCTGAGACGAGGAGAGAAAAAGAGAGAGAGAGAGAGAACGGGCACGGACGCTCATTACGTCGCCGTTCTCGTAGCGCGAGATGAATAATTAATAATGCGAAGGGCATGCGAGCCGCGCTTTTGTACTACAAAATAGTCTCGTGTAAGTCAGCCAGGTAGCAGAGGACACGCCTGATGAGAATCGATAAGCGAACTTATTAAGCCGTACGCATACGTGAACGTTTTCCGTGAGTGAGTCAGTACGTCAAAACGAGTATTCGCGATTTTCCCGAAAGACGAAAAGTTAATAAACGTCGGTCGTTTTGCCGTGATTGTCTAATTTGCGACATCATTCACATTTCGATACAATGGATGATAAATTAAATCTCGAATTGACTTTCAGATAAAATCAAAACTCGATTGATAGAATTCACCGAGGAATGAGTAGAATGTAATCGGCTCTCTACATTTAAAAGAGTGTATTTTTTCGAAAAATCAAGCGCGAAAAGTGTGTCAAGGAATCTGTCGAGGAGAAGTGCGACAGTTCCGGCGGCGGCGGCGACGTGTACGTACTTCGTGCTCCGTAAAAGTAATCTGCAAACTCGTACACTTTCATATTCGATCTCGGCGGTGATGGCACAATTTCGTCCGCCGGAAAAGCGGAAGAGAGATGTGCGCATATGTTGTAAGTGGATGGATCGCTGAAGTAGCGATAATATAAAAGTATGTGTCGTAAGCCTCCGGGATGGGGCTATTGCAGCTCATGCTACTGACGTCATAAACAACTCAGAAAACTTCGATTGTGAAACTTTTCTATGGATAAGAGAAAGAGAGAGAGAGAGTGAAAGAGGGAAAACGACTGAGCACGCGCGCGCGAAGAGAGATTCCCAATATGCGTTATATGCCGCGTTCCGCCCCAGTCCGGAAACAAATGTCACTGAGCTATTAAAACTTCTAAACTCTCGCCGAGCCGGATCGAACGTAAATGTGCTCTCTCTCTCTCTCTCTCTCTCTTTCTCTTCGCTAGCACTAACCTGATTTATATCGACGCTTCCAACTCGGCTCTCGCTATCGGCAGAGAGAAAGAGACTCGCTGCGAAGGAAGCGCGCGCGCGCTCGAGCAACGGCGGCGGTTGATATTTGTCTCGGCAAACACGGGTCGATGGTGGAGTGCCGAGGGGCGAGAGAGAACTTGGAGATAATTAAATCTGAAGCATCGCATGTGCCGCAATTACGCACAATAAAACGCGGATCTTCATCAGATATCAAGTTTAAATTAATCCCCCTCGCGCTTGGATATTGCTTCGAGTACCGTTACAACTTGCGGCGGAACTCGGGCGCAAGTTACGGCCAACGTCTTCCTAATAATTGACGATAACCGAGAGATGATACGTTACTCCTCGGAGCTCATTTAAATCCGTACTTTGCGATTTCGAAGGATCGGTCGCGTGAAAAATATAGGGAAACGTAATTTCGGGATAAAACTTTTTCGTCTCTCCTCACATAAAATTCCGAACCCCGGCTTCTTTCTCGAGCGTACTCGATGTACTCAATTTATTACGTACGTCGTATCCTGTCCGCTGTACGTAATTTTCACAATTCATATCTGAGACGACGGCACGTGCCCGGAAAAAGCGATGCGTCACAACGTTTTCTACCGTACGGTGCAGGTAAAGCGCCAAAGAAAGAGAGAGAGAGAGAGAGAAAGCGAGAAAGAGAGAGAGAAAAAGAGCCACAGACAGCGTGCGCGCGCGAGTAATCGTAAAATACGGATACCGCCGACGGGCGTTGGCGCATGCATCTCGAATGCAGCTGAGAACGCAGATTGCAGGTGTCAGCGGCTCGGTGTGGGTCCTACGGCGAACTTTCGCCAGGCAGTATTTCATAAAAGTCGACGCTCCGCGCACCGCAACGAGTAAAGCAACTATACCGCTGTATCTCTCCCCCTTTCTCTCTCGCGTTGCTTCCTCGCGCGAGCTTCTCGTCGCTCTTTTCTTATAGCGACCGTTCGCGCAACAGCTAGTTTATTCAAATTTGACGGGTAATTATTCAGAATTATCCCACCCCCAGGCACCAATCCTGGTAAAATTAGATTCATTTAACGTGTTTTGTAGATTTTTTGTAATAAATAATCACGTCAAAGAGGGTAGATTCAGTATTTCGACAAAAAATACACTTGAGTAATTGCGATACAAATTAACAATTTTATCAAAAAAATTATAAAATAACACAACAAGTAGATATTATGCGAATAATTACAACGATATAACATACAAATAAATATCAGAACACCGAGACATCTTGCTTCGAGACAATCAACAGAACGCGGTTTGCTTGTACAAATTACGAAGTGACGGACACTTCACACCGCGGCATGAAAGAGACGGAATTAACCGACAATCTTTTCCCGATAAAGTATCTCAAAACAAGCCCCGGCCGAATCTATATATAGAGCAAAGGCAACAAGTAATCTCGCGGTCCTGATACATCCGATCCGATTCAACGTTAAAACACGCCATCGAATATATCCGGATACGCTTTGCGTTACGAAATGGCTTGAAACAAAGCCGCTCCTGTGCGAAGTTTACAACGATGCGTTATCCCCGACTACGTTTTTCCTCTGACACATGTACGTACATGTATTTGTGTATGTACGTGTGACTGCAGGCAAACAACCGACGGTCCTGGATTCGCGATGACATCCTTCTTTATGGCAGCCGTCTGCGCGGATCGACCATGTCCACTGTCTTCGGCAAATAGTCCACCGTCCGGGAAAGACCTTTTCTCACCGAAGAAATACGAGCGGAAACTGCGAAGTTGTCCTCTTTCACTTCCGCGCTCCGGAATGTAAAGATTCGCAATAGTGTGTGCCATTCTTTTCCCACCGCACAAACACATGCTTACATACACACGTAATTTTCTCTCGTCTCGCGAACGTTAACGAGCACGCCTGACACTCGTGTTAAAATTTCCTGAAACTTTTTGACCGTTCGGCAAATGTTAATCTTCTCTCTAGCTCGCCGCCACCGTTTCGTTTAACGCCGGTTTTCCGCGATGACAATCAACGGGATTGTAAGAGCGGAGTTTGTAAAATTAATTCCACCTGTTCGCGCGAGAAGAGAGAGAAAGAGAGAGAAAGAGATAATAAAGACGTCAACTCTGTACCAATCATTATCTTCGATAGTCTGGTGACCGTAATTTCCGCGACGGCCGTCGTTTAAATAATCGACATTCTGGAACATTTCGCATTCACACGGAGCAAAGAGTGAAAGAACATAGATAAATGTTGGAAGTGCTGGACGTAATAATAATTAATCATTTCCGCCCAATTATTAAAGGCGCACGTAATTCCGCTCGATCGTGGTGTCGCCTTTCTAACGCACCGTTCACTCATTTATGCATGACACTAATTACGGATAATGCGAGCCTCGCCTGTTCGATCCGCGCGAAAATTTATGCACATTTTTCTTTCGGTTTTTATTTTTCTCGTTCGGAAAGCGATGTATGACGAACGAAACGTACGTGTAATCGTCGTCGGCGTAAATTTTCTCCGACAATCGTACAGTCGCCGTTGAAGGGACGAATTTAATAGTACCTAAATATTTTATTCTACAAAAAGCTGCGCTCGCCGGACGATGAATTTTTCTTCCGTTGGATGTAAAATATTCCAATGAGCTGACAGCACGAAGACTGTCAACTAACGGACTGTTCGACTAGCGGAACACGTCCGCGCGTTGTCGGAGAGGAAACGGCTGAGATAGACGGAAAATGAAAGGCGGAAGAACGCGAGGTTCGAGGATCGCGCGCAGCACCTGTGTAACGGGAATTTGCATAGACAAACGTCATCGTCCACCGCGTTTCGAATCTTCGCGGCGACCGGAATTGACGTTATTTATCCTTCTCTCCTCTCTTCCAACTCCGGTTTCCCAAACGACATTCGAGTATTTCAAACCGGACGTGGTGAGAGACGTCGGTGTCGCTTAACCGACGTAGTCATTCTCTCCCTTTCTGCTCGTATATCTATCTTCGTCTTACTTTTTCGTTTTCTGCATGGACATACTTTGAAGATTCTCGCTTGATCGTTCGTCCCTCCTCGAGCGAAGGATATTTTCACGGTAAAAGAAAGTCGCAGGAATCTCCCTCTATCGTGTTACACGAGTTGTTACATCATCTGCTTTGAAAGATTCTGCCAAACCGAGAGGAAAAGAGACAGAGAGCAGAGTTTTGTTCCAAGACTTATTCATCGTCAAGATATTGAATTGTTCAGGAAACGCAGTTTATGTCGCGAAGATTGTTCTCTCGAGAGATAGCTCTGTAAGATACTTTGGATCGACCAAACCGAGATGATACATGTTACATCGCGCTGCGGCGAACAGACCTTGAGGCAGTTATTTTTTTTTTCTCCTCTTTTTTTTTTTATAAGCAGTAGTATGATTTAACGGCATCGATTCTAATTAGCTTGCAGTTGGGAGTGGAAAAAGACTTGCGAAAGGAAAACTCAAATGAAAGAAAACGGCGAAAGCGCGGAAATCGTGAATGGACTCCAACGGTCTTATCATTGTAATAGAAAGAATAACGTCGAACTCGATAGAAGCAGCCGAGTTGCAATAAACGAATTTCAATCTACTGGCCTTTGTTTCACGAATCAAGGAAGTGCCGAGGCTTTTCGTACTTCTCAAAGATAAGAACCACGATTCAATGGTAGATGAGAAAAAGCGATAGGAGAGAGAGACGGTGCGGAATGCGAGAGGAAAACGGGAGAGAAAAGCGGGAAAAGTCAGAAGAAACAGCTCTCTCTCAATCCTCTTTTCATTGAGCACACGCCGATTCTACCGCGCTTCTAATTACATTACAAATACAAAGCTCCGGACGACTTTATTGAGTAAAAATGATAAAATAAATGAATATCCCGCGTTTCTCTTCTAACTGGAGAATAATTCAAAACAAAAACTTGAAAATATAACGTGTATAACACATTGGTCGTGACGGAAAAGAGGCAACAGTGTGTCAAACCTTTATACACTTTTTAAGAAACTAATAATAAATTGTCAAATATGTATTAAAAATATCGTATATATTTAATCGCTCATGGCGTCAAAAAGATGACAAGTGTAAGTGGTAAATGTGACAGTTGAAAAAAAGCAGTCTCGGACAATGTGTGGGATCTGTGACCGAGCTACTCGCCGAATTTTAAGTACCCTCGTGCCGGGGACTTGTCGCGCCGGGCTTTAAATGCGGTTGAACATTCCATAAAACATGGCACTCGTCATGGTTAGAGCACGCTCTAAAATCTCTGTGCAGTCGGAACACTCTACTGTCAGAGTCACAGGATTATTTATGAGAAACCTCTTTGTCCGACAGTCGTTTTCTCGCTATTTATTGTCTGTTCAACAACGAGAATATTCGCGAGCCCCTAATTGATCCCGAAAAGCGTCTTGACCGAGCACGAGTGGAGAAATCACCCGTTAATGCGAGTGATAATTTTGAACAATTAATTTTGTGTTTTTTTTTCTGTTAAATATATCTTACTATCAAGATTTATTATGCATAAAAATCTTATGTTATAACAAACTTTGCGTTTCAGTTACACATCGGTCTCGATCTATTTATCTTTTTGCAATAACAATTTTTAGACAGGTTTTACGAGTTACGTGCAAAGATGATTATTATCTAAATTATTACCACGCAATTTCAGAATTATTTCACGCCAATATCAATTTTACAGTTCGTAGAATCGCTTTCAAATATATATCGCGGAAAGATTGCCGCGGCATGCTAGCTGGCTGTGTTGAGTTTTACGCGATAAAAGTTTCGTTTGGAAATTCTCTGTGTGTGTTTTTGAAAAAGCCGGTATGTACATATATATCGCAAACGTGCGCGAGCGCGCGTCAATATTTCAGATAGAGGTGCTACTCGTTGCGCACGGAATTCTCACATCCGACACGTCGGTGAAACGAAAACCGGCGACGCTAATTAATTCAACCGCCAAATGAATTCAAATCGAAATGATGGGCAGTCCTGTTTGCGCTGACGATCCGTCCGGTGACAAGAATGTTTTAATTACGTGCGCTGCGCCACGATGGCACACAAGCCCGAGTCCAGGTTAATGCGGTAATTCACATGCACTTTGACTGTATTCGACAAACATCGGGCCAAACTCGACAAGCCGGCTTCGATGTCACAGACCACCCTTTCGTACGCCACCCTTCCCGCGTCGTTCCGCGCCGCGCTTGTGTATATCGTCGCGCGCGTTCTCCCCCGAGCTGAAATATTCGATACTCGACTGCACGTTTACAAGCTCGGTTTTCACGGAAAAATGCACTTTCTGCTTCTCGCGCGTTCTCAGAAAGCGAAATATTGATGTCACCTCGATGCCGTATTTTGACTTGACGCGATAAAAAAAAAAGAGAGAGAGAGGCGCTCGCGAAGAAAAAACATTTTACACGTCTGCAACGTGATTTTTAAATTCGAACTTTTTTTTGTTGCTACCTTGTGTTCGCGCATAACAAATGAGAGAGAAACGCGGATTGTGAAAAATACGCACATAATAGATTTATATTCTTGAAAATTTCAAGAGAACTTCTTGACATCTGTATAATTATTCACAATCGATCGCGTGTTTACGCGTTTTCTGTCATTAAAAGTAATATTCCAATCAAATTATCGAACATCCGTGACGACGAATTATTTTATTCAGTCGATCGTTGTCAATTTCACGCCTCGTTCAACGACGATAAATTCAGTAAAATAACCGGTGCAGTCGCGCACTCACCTCGCATACTTTCATTTTCCTCGCCTGCGCCGCGCGTCCAAACCGGCTACTGCTCTTTTTGGTTCGCCCGTTCTGGTCGTGTTTCATTACTCCTCATTAGTCTTCCCGCGGTTACTTCGTTTTCTCTTTCCGCGTTGCAGCACGCGGTCGCTCAGAAAAGCTCCGAGCCTTGGCTTTGCGAGTGCGGAGCAAAACACGGCGAGCACTTTAACGGCGCGACTGAAGGCACGGCCTTTCACACTTCCGAAATCAGTCGGTTAGACCGGGGCGTCGGCAAATAAACGCCTGTGAGTGGCGGGGACAAATTATGTTTGTCCAGCATTTAACGTTTTGCTAACACAACCCGACGGGGTGTGTATACCGGAGTTCGATTTTGCCGACGAGTGACGTCGTGTAACGAGCCTTTGTCCGCTAAATGCATAGGATGATTGTCGCTTGACAGTTCATTATTTCGATATTGTGCAGTTTTTTCGCTTGTTACAGGTAACACTTAACCCGTTTAGATAATAATATCGAAGGCGCGAAACTAATGTACTAATTGAAGTCGGAGTCTACCCGCCACGACGATTAAGCATAACATTTATTCTGACACGTGTACTCTTTCCTTTTTTCTTCGAACTTAATTTACGTGTATTATTGTTTCCAACATTGTGTTACGGTAGTAATTTACGTGTCGATTGTATTTGTCGAGCGACAACTTTCAACTGGCACGTCGATAATTAATTTTTTGCATCTCGGAAAAATACAAAAAAGAATTACAATATTATGTATATTTCACAAAATAAAAAAAATACTCTTATAGAGTATATAATACAAATATTTACATCATTTGTGAGAAATGCAGTTATAGATTCGAATATCAAGAAAAACAAACAAAAAGACACGGGTAACAAGTCACCCTGGGGAAAAATGTATGTTTGTTCTCGTCGCAAACTGTTGCTGCCGCTTTTGCTCTTGTACAAATGCAAATGTCACGTTCAGACCACGGCTCATCTCAAACAGTATAACTGAGAGGACACTCCATTATGTTGGCAGGATTTTGCAAAGAGGCAGAACGTAGATACTACGGCTTTTATTGCTTCAAGGAAAGCACTTGAAATGGGGGACTGGATAATCATTTCAATGTGCTTTTAAAACGTAGTCACGTGCATTCTGATATCAAAACTGTTTGAAAATTTACAGTAATTAATAAAAAAGTTTATTCACTCTTATTGTATCGCTACTTGTGAAAATTACACACGAGAGACATTGTGATTTTTATTCTTATTTTAAATTGGAAAATTAACGTCGTGAAAATATTGTAATGTTTGAAGAAAACGAGTATGAAGTTTAACTCGAGAAGAGTAACCGGTCTCCGCAGAGTGCATTTATCTGACACACAAGCGCGGTGCAGCAAGGAATGTAATGAGATGTGAAGTAAAAAATATACACAACACCGAAGTAACTTATGCTTGATCTTATCCAACAGAATATGCTTTAACATATTTTTCTTATCAGATGCAAAAAAAATTACGAAAGCAACGTTAATCGGTTACGTATTTTCCGTGTAATTATCGTTCGTTAAACGTAGAAATGTGTAGACAAAAAAATCTCGCACATTTTTCGCAAGGCATTAAAAGTTCACACCCTTCCTCCTCAATTGTCGCGCGGCTACACATTTCGGATCTTATTGTTCACAATTATCGTCTTCGAGAGTGCAATTTAATAGGCGCGCGGACGAAAGATACAATACACGACGGCGGCAGATATATAACGCGAGGGAAAAGCGCGTACGACTGATAAAAACGTTTCTTGAATTCGCTCGGTGCCGTCGTCGTGCACGAGTCGAGTGTGCTGAAGGTATTGTCGTATAAACAGGCCGCGCGTAAAAACCGCTTGTACTCGTTGAACAGACCCGACATTTTCCCTCGCTTTCCCGCGTCTCTCTTCTGCGTCTATCGCGCGTTTCGCTTAGCCTTTCTTTCCTCTCCGTTATATAGAGATCCGCGGTCTTTATAGACAGCTGCACTCACCTCGAGGCAGGGCAGGGGTTAAGTAAACACTCTTTACAATCTCACCCCAACGCGGCGCGCACTCTTCAAGTCCCATCCCTTTTTCTACGTCGCCACCACCGTCTCCACTCTGCCACGTCTCTCCTCTCTCTCTCTTTCTCTGCGGTCGTTACGGAACGCTGAAAGTTGACGCGGCCCTCTCATTACCCACCATATTGGCTTTCGTTGTCAACGCTTTCTTGCGCCGTGTCGTCCGCCGCGCGCGTTCGCTCCTTCCGTCGCGGCATCGAACTTCAACATCGCGTTTCTCGCTCGATAAATGGGAAGAACGATCGGCGGGGAGAGCCCGATCCGCATCGCGCTTGTTCTTCACCGCGCGCGACAGCCTCCAAGTGCTTCTCAATGAGTTTCACCCTTCCTCTATCGATGGGATTGATCGCTCGTCTACTGCACGTTCCCGAGGCTTGCAGCCTCAAGATGCATGCACGCGGGAGCGATCCGTGCGAGCACTTCAACTTGGTATCTCGTCGTCGTCGTCGGTCTTTAGCGTGCTCGTCATCGCGAGTAGCAGCTAAAATTCAAACACACTTCATTCGGGAAACGCGCTGAAGATAATGTACACACACACACACACGTACACAAAAGCTCTCGGAGGAAATTTCAAAACTCATGTTCGTTTAACATACACACCGATATTCGTACTCGGTAAATAAATCATTATTATTACGCGAAGCTTTAGCGCGTATTCATATATACCGATTTCGTATTTTTGCGATGTTTATTTTCCGGTCGCGCGTATATATACGCCAGTGTAATTGAAAACAACTGTGTAAACGCACGCCCGAGAAGTGTATCGCATCACGCGATACAAGCGCTAAATTCACACGTAAAGCATCAGAATATGCTAACCAGAAGAATAATGAAAAGAGAATAAAGTCGTACGAATTGCTAAAACTTTATAATTAACGAGCTACGTGATGTAAGAAATGTGACAAAAAAAAGTATACGCGTAAGAAAAAGTCTAATAGCTCAAATAACCTCGTTTGTGTGCCGGCGTGGCGCGAACGCGGTATATATGTTAAGCAGTGAAGTTCTTAAAGAGCTATATACGTTTAGCAACGCGCGTTTATGCACGCGATATTAACGTTTCCGCGAAAAGAAAATAGTTTGGAAAAGATACGTGCATCGATTTATTTATTTAAATTTTTTTCTGTATACAATCGGAAACCTTCGTATTCGCAACGTATGTAAATAAAATAATTACGCGCGCTTTTCTTCTCGCCGTATCGGAAATTCAATTTTCACGCACGCAATTTCGATCGTGTTAAAATTTACGAAGCAATGCGGGAGAGAATCGCGATAAGATCGAGGAGCGAGATCGCAAAGTATTCGCGTCAATGCGCGCTTTTTGCGCGAGAATTTTTTGAATGGCCGATCGACAGAATGAAGGGGAAATCTCGCGAAAACGGAGAACTCTCGCCCCCTCTCCTCCACCTATCGAATGGCTCGTAAAGTTTTAACACTCTTGAGCCATGCGAGCTCTACGAGTGAAATAATATGACTGCGTTTCTCAAAAGTGGTTTTTCCGTTCCTTGATCGCCTCGTGCGAGCCGGCGAATTCGTTCGATTCTAACGAACAACGGAGGAACTTTGTGAATCGTAAAACTTCTTTTTCGTAAGAGAGACCGAGAAGAACTGCTATCCACGGTGAGATCGAAACGTTTTGCGTGACTTTCTCAAACTAGAACGCAGATCCGGGAAATAAATCGATC
The DNA here is from genome assembly GCA_014825455.1 of Pseudomyrmex pallidus. Lineage (NCBI taxonomy): Eukaryota > Metazoa > Arthropoda > Insecta > Hymenoptera > Formicidae > Pseudomyrmex > Pseudomyrmex pallidus. The sequence continues at coordinate 17,077 of QVNV01012302.1, forward strand.
GTGTCGTGTCGAGATCCCGAAATCGATGCGACGCGGAGAGAAATTAACTGAAGTAGATATGAACTTTGACTTCTCTGATTTCTCAACGGTTGAAATATATTTCAAGTGTCGTAGATAAAATTACAAGTCAGAGACACACCGGCCGGAGGGATACAATTGGATATCCTGATGGAAGCTGCGGTCGGGATAATCAAACGAGCTAAAATAACGCGAGAGAGAAAGAGAGAGAGAGAGAGAGAGCGCCTAATTCGGCCGGAAACGCGAGTTAAAAATAGACACCGGTCGCGGCTTTTCCGTGCGACAAATCGTCGGAATGCAAATCGAGCAGGTGAGGCTGGTGGCGCGCACGGAGATTGACAAAGCGACGCAATCACGATCCTCGGCGGGTAATTAGTTAGCAACGCGCAGTGAGGCTTGATCGCTTTCGATTTTTCTCGCGCGCGCCGCTCGTTAATTACCAACCACGATCGATATACACAATCCACCGTGTGGACTGCGAGAGATCACGGGAATGCGATACGACTAATTTCACCGGCTGCGTATCAAGCGCGCGCGAGCGCGGCTTATTTCCGCGCGCGGTAGTCGTAATGAAAGAGGTCGTAATAAATTTAAAGAACCAGCGTTAATCGCCGTAAACCTCGCGGTTTTGTGATCGCGCGCTTGCGCGAACGCGGAAATCGCACTTGTCGTTTTATTTCAATTTAACGCACGGTAATTTCACGAATATACTAATCGCACAATTTCTGTACAGATCTCTGTGTTATTATACGTAGCGAAATAGCGCATTATATTGTATTGCATTAGCTAATCTACTCCGGATTACGACCCTTTGAAACGTACGTACGCTCGCGGTTCTATATCGCGTGTGTTAATTTTATTAGGAAGAAACAACGTAATTTTGGGAGATAACGTTGTAATACGCGCGAGTAGTAAGCGCTTATAGTACGTAAAAAGTATCGTTTAATACTTATACAGTGTGTAAATTTATCGCACAATGGGAAATAAATGGCATCGAAGGGGGATGAATCGGATTTTAAATCGGGAAAAAAACTTGTTCAAAACTCTTCTTTTCCTTCAACTTAGACTTTACTCTGCTAATTCTTCCGGTCGGCACGAGAGAAATAGTTGCTCTTACGTCCAATTACCGTACGGTTCTTCGAACGTGCTTTTAACCTTAATCCGGTCCATCCTTCAATCTCATTCGCCCGCCCGTTACCATGCTTTTTCATCGCGGATTGGGGTTCACTCGGTCGCGAGAATATGGGCGATTGGGGAACGCCGATAAAGTTTCACGGCGTCAATTTCACGCTTGCCGTATGAACTTTATTTTTAGGTAGTGAGCCGGCAGGATCGTTGAAATAGTTTACTGCCGATATTTTCTATTGACGTGCGCGAGCACGAACGGGATCCGAAATGCGCGCGATTTTTCCTCCTACGATTCTATCTACGAGATTTTCGCGCGCAATTGTAAACGCGAGCTGCGTGATAGATTATATATATTTTTCGTCGATTTTTCGCAATTGAAAATTTCACTCGTTCCTCCACAAAAATCGAACCCTCACACAATTGAATTTAATTCGAACAATTCGGACTCTAGTCCGGGAGTCGAGTAAAACTGCGATTTTAATTAATGCATTCCACTGTATGTATCGAGATAATGCCGCCAATTCTCTCTCTCTCTCTCTCTCTCTCTCTCTCTCTCTCTCTCTCTTTCTCTCAATTGTTAACTTCATTTTGATGTACGAAAATTAAGCATCGATTTACCGAAAAGTATAGTTGATGACATCGAACATAATTGCGGCAATTATCTACGTATAAACACCACTCGCGCGGACGTATTTCTCACATTTATTTGCAAGAATTACACGTTGAATAATTATTATATTAAACACCTTTCTCATCTGGATAAACTGGTAATACCGGCGTGTATCCATTGCTAATGTAAGAGTTATTTGCATCGATGTGTTATTTGGAATATCTTATAATCGGTGAAAAAACTCTGACAATCGAATAATAATATATACGTACATCGCGCGCAATCGTAAGCGTAATAATATTTTCTTCTCTTCTTTTCGCGTCACTCATTCGCCGTCACAATACAGATGCGATTTTAATGAGCGACGAATGCTAACTAGCTCTCTCTCTCTCTCCGCTGCACGCGTCGACGCGCGCGCGCGCGCGCACGGATCGAACGACGCGACGTGTTCGGCAGTTTCGTCATTCAATTAAATTTCTATCTATCGTATTATTAATCTGCCAACTCACCTGCATGGCTCTCTCCTCGATCGAGCACGATGTCTTGTTCAAACAAGCCAATCAAATATCTCTTGCCGTGCTATCCCGCGGGACTCCACGACTCTTCGCGTCGATAAAACGTCATAAATCACACTGACGTGCACAAGATCGAGAGTATTTATTAATTTTACCGAGACGGCTCCGGAATCCATTATGGTTGGTTACGAGGCAGAATATGATTAGCCACAATACGCGTCCCTCATCGGTGTCGGCCGTCATAAACCATCCACCCTGGAAGATTCTCGAACGCGAGAGATAAAGAGAGAGAGTGAGAGAGAGAGAGAGAGAGGGAGATATTCGCTGTCTAAGACGCGAGCAAGTCATGGACCCCCGGCGCGCAGTGCTCGATATATGGATTACCGTCTGTGCGCTTGATACACGGTTAATAATCATCTGTTTCACTCTCCATCGCACGATATCGTATTGTACAAATCTCATTAATAAGTTACTTTTATCATTCACAAACATCTCGTGAATGCAGATGTTAAATAAAAAATCTTATCTGTAGCGCCAGAAGCAATTATTTTATATTAAGAGAATATATTCACCCTTCTCCTAAATGTATCTTCATTAATATTTATTCGCGTATTTCGGAGATGTATACGTTTATATGTGCGGGATTAAGAAAGCGCGCGGGTAAATAAGACTGAGAAAGACAGAGACAAATGAAATTAATTAAGATCCGACCATCGGTGGAGTTAATTAACCGCTATGTGCGAGGAGGACTAGTCGCGGTGGTGAATGGGGAATTCTGCGAAAAGGAGAGACGAGATGAGAGAGAGTCGAAAGAGAGAGAGAGACGAGGGCGCGCGACAAAGGGGTAATGGAGGAGGGAATACATTTTTTACCGTTCCTGCGCCGGCACACCGATACGGATTAACGGCGAAAGTGGATAAACCGGACGTCAAGGGCTGGTACCGGCCGCGCGGGGGAAGTTCGTACTGCCAATAAAATCGTGAGGGGGCGAGAACGGGAGGAGGACGGTCGTGAGAGAGGGTGTCAGTATATCACGTGGCTCTGCCTGGTCGTGTCCAACGATACAGTCCAATATATTATCCAGATAGCCATGCTAATTCAGCTATAGTCCCCACCGGTTTGCGCCTGACCGAGCGGCCTCCGTGTCGCACGGTTGCTCTGCGTGTGTCGTCGTTTTCACACACGCACATCCACATCTAACCCGCGCACACGCTACGCATAGATATACGTTTCGTCATCCCGACGGATCCAACGGGTCTCTCCGCATAGTCGTCCTGCGTGGCAGGGATTTCAGGGGGCATTGCATCCTCGTTACACGGTATTATACGATCTGGCGCGACAGGAGAAGATTACGTTGCGCCGCGCCGCGCCGAGCCCCGAGCCGCGTTTGACCGGAATGAAGGTCCGCGCCGCGCATCCTAGACTGGTCCGTTAATAGGTTTATTCTTGAACGATTACCAATAGCGCGCGCGCGCTTGCGGCTCTCTGATACCGGAGAATGCAGCGTGCTGATAACGTAATAAGCTGATTGCGCGGTAGACGCGCATAACGTGTAGTCGGGGGGGGGGGTAGGATCGGGGGGATATAGCTTCGCGGATCTGCTGCGGACTCATTGTCGGCGAAGAAGCTCGATTTGCAATCTAGATTGAGATCTACGCGTAAAAGTGATTCCTGTTTTTTCTTCCGTTGCGCAAAAAGTGTTTCTTTCCCAATACAAAACAAACTTAATCTCATTATATGAAGCGCGCTATATTCTGCAGAGATTTATTCCGTTAGGAAAAAATAATTCGCAATTCTTTTTTTTTTTTCTTTTTTTGTTTTGTTTTAATTGGAATTGTGAGAATCGATGGTTCTCGCATCAGCGCGCGAGTTACTGCACTTACGTTGAAATTGCGCTGTTACACCGCGTTGGAAAACTGTCGTTTCGTTCGCTTTGAACTCCTAATTGAAGGTGCTCGCACGTAACAAAGTCCAGAATACAATTTTGCCGATTTCGGTGTGTTGCACACGAGAATGGACGTTATCCAATTTCGTTGGTCCAACGTTCGTATCGCCTCGTATCGAAAGGGAACTCTTCTAGAAAATAATATTACGCTCTGTGTTTCGTATAGCGCCGAGAAATATCCCAACTCGCTTCTCATCGGTTATACTTGCAAAATCGCGAAAACGTTTTAACGTGGCGTGGCGAGAGACGACTTGTTCGTCATTTAACTTGTTAAAGAAAAGGAGACACAGAAGAAGAGCACGTTGGTGTATTACTTTTCAAAAAAAAAATTGTCAGTCTGAACATTATCAGAAAAAAAACTACGTCGGTGGCATCGATCGAGTCATTAATTATTTTTTTCCTCGTTCTCTTTTCTCACTCCTGGCTCTCTCGCTCTCGCTTTCTCTCTCTCGCTCCCTCATAACGTTTCCTCAACCTCCGGCTTAAAGGAATTAGCGCTCGTAAAGCGACGAAACATCCTCGCGTTACACCTGTCGTCGTGCAGTAAACTGGTTCCGACGGAGATACAGGCGCGTTCGCAACGGTCTCAATTAGCCCGGCTTCGCAGTTCGTTAAACCCTTTAAAACCGGTTTGCAGCGCTAAATGTTTTCAGTGACGGGAATGCGCAAACGCGTACACGCGCAAGATACATGTACACACACGTAAACACGCACATACGTCCGAGAAGACGCACGCACGTACAGAACAGAAAGGATGAAAAGCGAGCGGAATGAAGGAAGCGAACCAAGGTCGTTTCCGAGTGAACGAAATTGCGTAACGTGAGACACATCGAGGGGGTGGTAACTAGTTTAACCTGTGAAATTTAGTACGGTTTATTCTGCGCGAAAACTTATATTCTCTTACTCCCGGAATCAAGATCATGTTCCGTCGAGCGTATAAGCGTCATATAAGACGCGCGATATGAATCAACTAGCCCGGATAAAAGGCTTCATTTTTCCCCACGTCTTGTCTTTCTATTCCTGTCGCAGAAAAAAAGATTAATCGTGAAAGCAGACGGTTTTTTATCTTTGTCTTCGCAACGATGACTGTAATATTCGCGGCTAATGCAAAAACGTAAACGTATAATAGAAAATTTTGGCACAAGAGAATCAGAAAATTGACACACACGCACACACACAAAATGGCCCATTAAACAGAGTGGAAATAACGTCTGCGGAAAGTTTGTCCGTTAGTGGCGGTCGAAGTAATTAAAGTGAAAACGTGTCAAACGAACGTTTGTAACGTTCAGCATTAACGAATGCGCTTCTAGCCGCGAGCAATAAAACTTCATAAACTATTTCATAAACACAGATAGGTGGATTGTGCGCGCATCGGAGATATCGATATAATTTATTTTTCTCGCTTATTTCCCCGGGGGATCTCGTCCAGATATTGAGACTCCCCCTCGAACGATAGTTACGCTTTTCTCTCTTTTTCGCCGTTTTTTTCTATTGAAATAAATTTATTTTGTTTTTTTTTTTACAAAAATCTCGACACAAAATGCATTTTACAAACGCGCAAGAGTGTGATTTATAAGATATATATTTAAAAAATACTTGTTTTTATTCTGTTTTTTGCGGACGTTGCTTCACAAGCAAACGTAAAACTTGAAAATCGAAATGATAACGCCGCGAGATTTACCGCTCGCACATAATTTTAAAATTAAAAGGACGTGTAATTTACTCGACGCTCTTTTTAATAAAGACACACATAACGCGTAATTCCACGTGAAAACCCACGTCGAAACACAAAAAATTTCACGCGAGAAAGGACGTGTCTCTCTCTCGTTCGACGTGTGCCTGCCCCCCAAAAGCCGATGATATTGCGCTCGCTTTCTCCCCGCACGTTTCCTCAGCACGCAGAATTCTTAATTAAGCCCGCTACGATTTGCGAGGGCCTTTGATTTCAACGATCGGCCCTCCCCTCGGCAATAAAGCCGCGACTTAGCTCGAAGTTGAGAGAACACGGAAAATCTCCCTTCCACCCCTCCCTCGCCCCGTCTCTTCCTCTTTCCCCCGAAGAGCGAGCATTTTCGCGCAAAAGTTAAATCCGCGCGCGCGCGCCGCGTGCTCGAGGGCTACCTCGAGCGTACATTATTTCATTAACCGTGCTTTCCTCATCGACCTGCGCCGTCCTCTCCACCTACCTTCCATCGTCACCACCACCCTCGCAGGCGGGAACGGGCGCGGACGCCTTGTTCCGGCACAAGAGGGAACGTGCCACGGACATGGCCGACGTCGGTGTGGTAATAGCGTCGCAAGAATGAGACCAAGGCGGGCGAGAGGATCAGGCAGGACGACCGCGCGCGCGCTACCCCATTCTAACCGGCTTTCATATTAATTAATTTGCTCGAGAGTTTTAACGACTTATTGCACTTCAATTAACTCATTTTAAATTGCATAATCCCCGCGCCTCCAGGGCTAGAGAAACCGGTATCCGCGATAAACCGCCCCGACGGGTACCCTCCGTCTTGCTCTCTTTCTTTCTGTCTCTCCTTCGCTCTCTCGTTACACCCTGAGAAGAGAGGATGGAATACCGTTTAGCGCGCGCGAGTGCGCGGAATCGCGCATTTTAATCGCGTGTAAAGTGCGGGCGCAGTCATGCATAATTCTGCGCCACTCCACGCACGCAGTCTACCGATTCCAATTAGTAATCGGTTTTATCAACGTCAGTTAACTCCGACAGTGGGTAGATCGGCTCTCGGTCTTGATCAGAGAGAGAGTCAATTAAATTACTATTACAGCTAACTGACTGCTGGCGAGTAGTAAACTACAACCGCGAGTGTTAAAAATATAAGCGATGAAATTTGCGTGATATTAGTTTCGCGTTTAATTACATCGATCTCCCGTGTTTCGTCCCGTGGGTGACATTGATGATCAATTATCAAACTATGACTACGCCTCCGAACGGGACACACGACCGTTGGTCATTACCACCGAAGGTGCAATGCACCGCGCAGCGGAATCAATAACTTGGAGTTACACGCGGCGGGGGCGGAGAGAAACGAACGCGGTTATTCAGTATAGATCATGCGGACTCACAATCCCCGGAAACATTTCAAAAAGTTCGGTATCGAGACGGCTCGCCATTTATAGAAAGTCAGAAACGCGCACCCTCGTGCGGAAGGGGCAGGAAGGAGAAGAGAGCAAACCGCGCCGGCCGATCTGAAAGGAACGGAGTCGAAGTTTTGCGGAGGGAAACTCGCGAAGCGAGCGATGACCGATCCGGCCCGTAATTACAATTCGAACAAAGTTATGTCGGTTCGGCACGACGACGAGCGGCGGGGATGTGTCAAGTATTTAATCAGTGCCGAGGGAGGTCGAGTCTCCGCGCGAGACAATGGACGGCGGCTAACTCTCCTCTCTCTCTCTCTCTCTTGCGAAGCTTGTTCTCAACCCCTTCGCGACATCCCTCTCCTCTAACGCTCCTGTCTACCGCTTGCAGTGCGACTGCGGGGGTGCAATTATGTCGACCCCGTTTCGAGAGACAGCTTTACTTCTCTTCCCGCGCATTGTGCTATTCATCTACATCTTCCTCCTTCTCCTTCTCCTTCGTCGGAATCTCTCGCATGCTCTTCGTGTCGTTCTCTCGCTTTTCTTTCTTTCACGCACGCTCTTATCTCTTTCATGCCCGCTGATTTAGTCCCCCCATTCCTCTCGTTCACATATTATATTGGATGGTTTTTGTTTCCATTCTTGATATCCAGAAAAGAATTATGCGAGTTGAGAAAGAGAGTCTCTTGTGTACATTTCAAAGATTGCGATCTGTTTGTTATCTAAGAAATTATGGTAATACACACACGAAACAGTTCGCGTTTGTTTAAGCGGCGTTTTTTTTTACGACAAAATTCCGAAAATAAAAGTAGCTCAGTGGTATTTCGTTTGTAATCTTTGGTATCTGATCGCGCGCGCGGGAGGCATGCTACCCCCGTTACAAGCCGCTTCTACCCCTTGGCATTCGCCATCTCGATATACGGCGCAGTGACTTCTGTTCCTCGAATCACGCGCGATCCGTACAAATTCCCGAGCTACACGCAAGCTGCACGTCAGTGGCTTTCGCAAAAAAATCTACTAGATTGGCATAATATTCCCATCGTTTTTTACGGAATAAACGATAATGTTCTCGCGAAGTCGACGATCACGTGCTTCTGATTATTTTGTATCAACTATTATATTTTAAACCTTGACAATTTAAGTTAAACAACAATAGAAAGCATCGTAAAGTTTATGTAGCAACATAAACAATATTTTACTTCACACAAACAACAAGATTATGAAAAAAAAATCTCAAAGTATTTATTTAAGTGAAATAAGAAACGCGACTTTTCGGACGTAATTCACGTGACGACGGAGAGACGCGTGTGACGCGTATATATTTGCAAAGCTATGCACAATACATGATGCGTATCCGAACAATGAGATATTTCACACAAACCTGCTGGAAATGAACACACATCAATAATATTATACGAAATATATTAATGCGACGTGTTTATACGCATAAAGCGTTTTACAACTAAACGTATTCCTAATGAGAGTGACGCGCATGGAATATAGAGCGTGTACAACACGGCATTGGATTTCCCCTCGTGTATTGTTCGCGCGCGATTATATATATATATATATATATATATATACACATCTATATATATTATATACATATAAATGTGGACGAACGCACTCCAAATTAAGGTTTAGAGCTGGTACGAATCAGTATCGAAGTTATGGACGTGCCGAGCTGGTAAATCTAAATCCCTTGCGATTGTCTGTCAATTATTTATGATTGGCGGCAATTTGTCCAATCGAGAATAAGCCCTTTCGTACTCGATCGGCGGGGAAGGGAAGAAAGGTTTACCGGCTGCCATTCAATGTTTCGGACTGTATTATCCATTTCTCTCTCTTCCTCGTTTTTCATCCCGCCGCGTCTGCGGCGCGCAGACATGTGTTTATTTATCGAAGAGGTGTGTGACGCATCCCCAAGAAAAATAATTAATTTCTCGCATTCCTTAGATTATCTGTACGCAACATTGTGCGTCGAATGGAAATGTTATCTGGTTACAAAATACACACGTGTCCCTCGTGTGAAGCGCGCCAGCGTCCGGATAACAAATGTTACAATATACAATATTGCAAATTCAATCGGGGTCACGGAATTTCCATTTAAATTGCATTTTTGCGCCGCGATATAAATGTGCGCTGCAAAACCCAATTAATTAATTCTGACAATCAGTCTGATTCTCTTCATCGGGAAAACAAGCGTCACGGGAGGGTATGGCAAACGCAATCCCAATAGACACGTTACGTTGTTACGTGCGAAAGAAACGGGAGGAGGAATGACAATATCGCAAGAACGGCATCGGTCGACTATTTCCAGCCGGCTGATTCGGAAAGTTAAAGCAAAACTGTCCTCCGGCACGCGCCACGCGCTGAAAAAGAAACCGGACTTTCCAACTTTATTCCAACCTGACTGATAAGCACACACAACCGCATAAAAAGCTATTCGCGTGATACGACACGGCAGGTTTTATTCCCCACTCCGCCGCGCCTGCTTAAAACACGGGGAGAGAATTTCGATACTAGTTTTCCATTTATTTCTCGGTGAACTCGCAATTAATCAAATAATACTCGACTCGGCAAACATTTCCAATATCTGACCGATGAAATAAGCTGTGTTGCAACGCCGCGCGTATTTATATACAGTTTATTAAAATGACGCGCGAGCCAATCTCGCGTATCGAATCTTGAATGAAAGCCGTCGCGACTCGGGCATTAATTAAGCGAAACGGGAAAATTAATGACGACTCTCCCGCGCGCGTTGAATTACGCGAGCCCTTCCAGCAGTTTCGTTTGCCGCGACACGTAATTATCGCGTACGATCAAGGCTGTTTTTTTTCTTTTTCTTTTTTTTTTTTTGGTATCCGTCGAAATTTATTTGCGTGATGTTTACCTAACAAGCCGTTGCGTGACGTAGGTACGGCTTTGCGGAGGATTCAATGGAGGACCGGACGAGTTTTTCTATCCCGGCGTAACGTTCATTTATGTGCGCCGCCCGTTTTCTGGCTACCTACTTAACTAAGTTTACGCAAAAAAAAACTTAACGTCGCGTGCGACTGCGGCGAATTTTCTGGCGCGCACGTACACACACACACACACATACATACACGTCTGCTACTTGTGACGCGGGAAAAAGTTTGCCCCGCAAGTAAATTAATTGCCTCTCCCGCAAAAGATCTAATTAATTTTCCTACAAATTATTTTTGTTTCTCCGTTTTTTTTTGTACCTACAGTAATGCGATTAGAGATAGTTCTCAAGAAGATTTTCAGAACTTCATGTGTTTTGCGATTTATACGTCGCACGTAGAATAGAAATGTCTTTTTGATGATGAGATTGACGAATGAAAATCTGTATTATATTAATACGTTATACGTGCGTATTTCTCGTTTTTTTTTCATACGTGTCTATTTTTAATGTCAAGAATATATTTAAAAACTTAGAAGATCCAAAAACTTGCAACATTGTTTTCCAAGTGTAGTGCTAACGCGGTTAAAGCGAAAACGACGTTACACTTTTCGTGAAATATTTACACGTCATTAAAGAGTTGCGCGAGTTGTGTATGCGAGAGAGAGTTACAGAAGCTGTACGTAAACTTCGGCAACTGATGACTTTATCGGCGCATGCATAAATCAACCGAGTTCACGGTTGAATGGTCAGTACTCTGAATTCATGATTCCGCTAAGTTAGCGCAAACACGCTGTCTGAATTTGTAATCATCGAATTATATCGCCCGCGCATATTAATTGAACGACGTCGCAAACCGGCGACGTCTTGGCGAGAGCAACATCTCTCTCTCTCTCTCTCTCTCTCTCTCTTTTTCATTTTCTCTCTCTTTGTTTTTTTGATTTTATCCGGTCGCCACTTTGCTACGTCCTTCCGTCTGCCATACTTCTGCTTTGTCAACTGTCTGGCTCCGTCCTTTTCCTGCTCGCGCGAGCCACCCACGACTTCGGCCTTTCCACTCACGTCAGCTTAACGTCACTCATGCTCGTACGGCAGGTCCTTTTTGTCACACTCTGCTCTTTCTACTCTCTTCTTCTCTTCGTCTTCGCTCCTCTTTATCCTCATTGTGCGCTATTTTAAAGCGCGCGTTCGAAGCAACGGTATATATCGCCGGAGAGAAGCTAAACGTTCGCTAAGCATTCGGTTCGTATGTTTTAACTGTAGCTATTCATTATCGTCGACGTAACAAGTGGGACTAATCGCTTATTGAAGCGGACGACACGAATCTCTGACATTTTCCTTGGAAATAGTTACACAATATACACAACTCTCGAGTAAATTTACAATGCTGTTGCTTATTTTAGTTTTGCTCTGTTTCAAATAAATAAATATCAGAAAATCAAACAATCAGAGATGCGTCGGTGAGAATTATACGGAACACCGTCTCCGTGACAACAATTGTTACGGCAACTATTCGCCTGGATAGATGACATTTTCGTAAAATAAACGCAGACGTACGCAGATGAGCCCGCGAGGTTCTCCTTTTTTTTTTTTGATACTAAAGTAACGACGCATGTCATAGCAAAGAGTTACTTATTACGATATCAAGAATAGATCGCCTGACACAATGCCAGCAACACTTGTTGCTCATTCGAAGATGATCATAAACAATGAACGCGCGCTACTTCCCCGAGATATATTCCCCCCTCCGATATTCCCTCTCAAACATTAAACAACTTTATTTACACAGTCCGCTCTGTGTAAACTGGTATACCTCTTACGTAACGTAATAATGCTTAAAGTAAAGACTCACCGGTCTCTCACGCTGACGCAACAATTCCCACTTCGGAAGCTTAACGAAAGTCTGTCTCTCCCGCTGTTGTCTTCTTTCCTTTTTTTTTCCTCTTCCTTCTCCTCGTCCGTGTTCTTCGGCCTCTATAACTCTCTCGTCATGTCACGTTCTAACTGCCTTCCCCCGTTGTCCCCGGAGTCTACTTTACACAGATTGCACTGCACGTCACAGACGTTCTCCTTCTCTCCGCGTATCTCTTTTCTTTTCCTTCTCTCTCTCTCTTCTCTCTCTCTCTCTCTCTGTCTGTTTGGGATTTTGAAACTGAGAGAGAAACACACAGAGGATTTGATCTCAGAGAATCTTCGGCCAACGTGGCGGAGAGAATCAGACTGACTGACTTTCGTGACGGGAAACGCGCCGTTGTCACGTGTGAAATCGAGGAGAAAACCGTCTATCGTAAAAGAGGTTTGATTCTTTCTTCACGGAAAGAGATTTATCTCTCAACGATATAAAAAAAAAACCCACATAAGACGAGAAAGATCAGAGAGTATCTCTTGAGAATCCGCAACTTTTGCCTTATCGGCGATTATACAGACTGCAACAATTTGGAGTTTTCGCGATCGGTTTTTTTTTTGCGCGCGCGATCAGTGTCCTGAAACGAATTCCCGCGAATATTTCCCGCGAGTGACGGGATGCAATATCCCGGCGCGTCCGCGCGCGAGATCGCGAAAACGCGCGGCCTTCAGTTTTCGTCCGCGCTGTGGTCGTCCGGTCACGTGGCGGTGTGCGCCACGTTCATTGATCGCGCGGACGACCTTGATGCGTCGCGATGATGTAAGCCGTCGTCGACGACGAGGTCAGTGCATGCATGGACGGTCGCTCGCGCGTCAATCTGGACGAGCCTAGTCGGAGGATACGTGCGGTCGGCTTGACGCAAGAGAAAGGGAAGTTCTTCGTCCTGCGGGGGCGAGAATAGCGGAATCTTCGCATTCACGCGTGAATCGTCCCGGCCGACGACGTGCCGAGACCGCAGCCGCGGTCTCTTCTTCCTCTCTTTTGGTGTCAACACCACGCTCGTGTTTACGCTCGGGACGAGTGCGTTCTCCAGAGCCCCACGAGGAGGAAATACGTCCGTTCGCGAACTGTTCGCCAAACGTACTGAGGTACCCGGCGGCTGGTTCGCCGGTGACGTTGTGCCTCCGCGGGGTTCGATTCCCGGATGGGCATGCGCCACGTTTTGCGCTTTCGGGGGGAGGTTGCTGCTGCCGCGCTGCCGGTGGTGCTGCTGCTACTGCTGCTTTTGCCGCGCGCGGAGAAGCAGCAGCAGTAGCAGCAGCAACACCACCGGCAATCGTGCCAGCAACCTCCTTCTCCTCTTCCTCCTCCTCTTCTTCCCCTCTTTCCCCGTAAGCGCAAAACGTGGCGCATGCCTATCCGGGAGGTGATGTTGCCACCGTGAGGGTTGCTGAGGGCTACCTATCCTTCGTATCCCTTCCCTCTCTTCCTCTGCTTTTCGCGTTTTCCTTCGCTTTCGCGCCGCTCCTGCATTCTCGCCTGTCCCGCGTTGTTTTTTCATCCCCGTCGTGCAATCGAACCTTATTATTCATCGGGATGTTTTTCGATTTAATTATCGCATATTATTTACGTATAAACATACGCATCGAGTTTGAAGTAGACTTGTAAAAGTTTAGTTTACATGAAGAAACATGATGGAAAAATTAAGTTTACATATCCGTCACATGTAATTCACGCTGACAATGAGATTAAATAATTTGCACAGCTGCACGTCTTCTTGACATAGACATCGTTATAATTTGACAGTTTTGAATTTGATAATTCCCACGGAAATGTCTATTTGTTGCGAGTTAACAGTTCGTAAAGCGAAATGGGGGATAATTACGACTGGCGCACTTGTTGCTCTTGCTGTTGTTGTTACCTTTCTGCTGCTAATCGATATGTCATACGTTAAGCGCGCGTTATCTTGAGAAATTCAATAGTTTTTTTTATATTTCATGTATATTCATTATTTATTGAAAAAACAATATAAATAATTCGCAAATCATATTTTCAAAACCCGCTTTTATAAACAAACTACTTATGTGTGGTGTGACAAGACTTCCACTATTAAAGTTTCATAAACTTGTCGATAACCGCATCACGTTGTAACGCAAAGTAAACCGTTTGTCCGATACGTCCGACGCTTCGCAGGAAATGTACACAGCATGTTATCTATTTACACATTGTTTATATCTAAATATATATACGTATATATATATATTGTCTAGTAGAATACACAACGCGCGCGCGGAACACGAAATTGTATCGCATTTCTGTGCTTGTTGGCCCCGCGTAATTAACGTTACACGTTCTGTAATGTATGTTTCATTATGCGGGCGTTGCGTGTGTGTCTGTGTGTATCGTTCTGCCATATAATTAGTAAGCTTAAAGGCAGATATTATTCACAACACGTGAGATAGTCATACGTGCGATAAATTCAACCTCAAAGGATATGAGACGGAGCGTATAATTTAATTGACAGTTTCGCGGGGAAGAGAACATTTCTTACTGCTCTCATTATTGAATACCGCTTTTCTAATTTCTCACTTCTCGCTGTTATGTTGTATTATTTTGTCGCATCTTTGCTCTGCCACATTGATGCGATTAAAGGGAAAATTTATTAAATCGGTATTATCAAGATATCCCGGTAAAAAGAAAAAAACAGTTTTAACCTAACACTTCGACTATCTCGTGAATTTCAACCTGCGGAATTTATCGGCTCTTGTACATAAATACATGTTGCGATTAAATACATCACATTTTTTCCGCATTTTTTTGAGGTTGCATAATTAACAAACATTTATTTAATTTCGGAGAAACAGCTTTGCGGCAAACGCACGCGAGATCTTTATATGTAGCTGCGCGGCTTATAACTTTCTAACGTCACTTACCAAATCTCAATTACCGAGCGTAACTTGAGAAGTAGCGTCAGCTTCTCTCCCATCTCTCTCTCTCTCTTTACCGCGTCTTAGCATTCGTGCGGTACTAACTTCCGCTGTGGATGGAAGTGTGCATACGTTTCCATTGGTCGATCGGGCATGAATTTAGACAGCGCCTCCGGATAATCCCGGAGATTGAGACAATATGCGTCGGCTGCGTCGTTGCGGGAGAGCATGCACGCATGCACGTATAGTACGTACGTGTTGGCTCGATTCCGCGGCCGAGAGAACGAGAAACCCAGTTTAACCCGGGCAGGTTGATTACGCGCGGCAGGTGTCACGCGCTCGGAACTTCGCCGGAAAGTTTCGTCTAACCGCGCGAAATATCTTACAAATTACGGGAGGAGTTGTCGCACCGCGTAACCCGCGCTCGCCCGTCGATGCCGCAGTTAATTGCACTCGCGCGCGAGCAACCGGCAATGCGCCACCCTCCCGCAACGCGAACACCGGGGGTTGGAAGGGCGTGCCGCAAGAGCACTTGACGCGCGCCGCAAAGCGCGCTGCACTTTTTGCCGATTATAACGCGTTTCTCTCTAGTGAAACTCCCCGGACCGCGAAACACAACGGCGCATCTCGGTAGAACGCAATTATACACGAATTTACGCGCGTAATCGATATTATCTGTCAGACTACCTCGGGGTGACAGATGTAGTATAAATCATGTTACAGGTAGAACGCGATAACGAATTGCGTTTTTTTCTTTTTCTCGACATATTGCCGCGCGATAAAAATTATTTTAATTTGAAAAGATTGTGATGGTGTTTCAGTCATTTCGAAGCACAGAAATAACCGCGCTTGCGGTTTTTCGGGGTTATTAGGTCAACTCATTATCTCTCGGGCCAAGGATTGAGCAGTAATAAAATATGGCGCAGTTCCGCAAAATCGAACCCTCCTTCCCTCTTCCCCCCGCGGGAATTAATCTATTCTGGCGCGATCATTCAATCTTCTCGGATTGCAGTTTTTTTTATATTCTCGAGCTCTTCCTCTCTCTCTCTCTCTCTCTCTTTCTCTCTCCTCCTCCTCCTCCTCCTCCTCCTCTTCCTCCTCTTTCACTCTTACACGCACGCGCACTACACGACACACAGTCCACACGAATATGCTCGGGATAAAACGAATCTGGTGAACTCGACATTTGATTTCATCGAATGACCTACGCCGCGGATGGCTTTTCATGAAATCTACGTTCCCACATAGCGATCAATTGATTCAAAAATAGGGTAGGTCGTCAATTCGTCGCGGCTACCAAATCGAAACGCGCAACGATCAGCGGTCGATTGTAATCGCGATGAATTGCCGTGGAGTTACGATGCCTACATACGGCCGTTACGTTTGTAACGGGTGAAACTAATATCGAAGCAGGTTTTTTGGAAATGGATGCTCGATATGTGCACGTATATAGAGAAGTTCATTATTCGAAAGAATCGGCAGCAACATTTTCGATAAAATTCGCTCGACGCTCAACAACGCTCCGCGAAATAACGCGCATAAAAAGGATCTTGAAATGTGATCACGCATGTAACCGGCAATCTATAACTTGTGAAAAGGTTTCTATAGAAAAAAAACAAAGTATTACAAGACAATGCGACGCACACATGAAGAAATATATTAATAAGTGACGATATCACACGGTGCGTGCGGAATCAAATGCATTTACGCTATTTTTAGCTTTGCAAAATATTCTCCGCGAAATACACAATTGAACAGTATAATTCTGTGAATACTTTTGAATGCGTGAATACTTTTGCCGAGAAATACAATAGAATTTTATGTGGGGTATATTTTTTTGTTCCCGGAAAAAAGAATTTTCTGACTGATTTTACGCTTCTGCATAAAATTCATGTCCAATTAAGAAGTTCGTATTTTTCATTACGTAGTAGGAAATAAAAAACGAAATCGAAAAAATATGTATTGTAATACCAAAAAAAATAAAAAAATAAAAAAATAAAAATCGTCCGTACAAAAGAAGAAGTGCAAAGGAGACAAAGGAAGAAATTTCAGAATACGTTCACATTTTTCACTCATCTTTATTCCCACGTCTCGGTATTAATTTCGTGATTATTAATTGCGAGGACATTATTAACTTGCGCCTCGACGGGTCCTCGAGAAGGAAAGGCCGCGACAACGCTGAGAAAAGGAGGGAGGGAAGTCGCTTTAAAATGCGCCAGGAATGTGCGGGAGAACGTAAAGGAGGAAGGGACTACGTCGTGGCACAACGAAGGTCACGGAAGCGGCGATAATGAAAGGGAAGTTAATCACTCCGACTAGACAGTACTACTGACAATGCGCCGTTGAGGAGAAGGAGGAACTTTGTATTTAGGGACGTAAACTGTTCGGGTGTAGTTTCCTATGCAAATGCACTCTCTTCCTCTCTCTCTCTCTCTCTCAACGTCTCGGAGAGTTGGCGAGTCCGAACACTTCCGTCTAACTGCAAAAATGCGACGCACGTAATACGTCTTCGGGAAACGTTATTGGAAGATAAAAAACGCAACCTTCTCCCCCGGTTGTTTTTATCTCTCTGGTTATTTTTTTTGGGGGGGGGAGGATAACATGCACAACTCCGCTTTGCTTCGCGCGTCCCCCGAGTCGTGTATTTCACGTTTAAAGAATATTTACAGACGGCGGGATATTAGAAGAGAGCGTAGGCGATGATTTGTCATTCAAAAAACAGCGAGCACACATAATGGTATTAAATGCGGCAATGTATCACGAGACGCCCGATTCGCAAAAAGTGCAAAAAAGCGGGAAAAGACTCTTTCCTTTTCTCCTCTTTATACACAATTCGTCGTAAACGTTAGAACAGATCACGGGAAGAGAGAGGCAGTATCGCCACACAGCTGTAGCGTCCCTCGAGGACCTTCGTAGCGCTGAACCAAAGGAATAACTTATGCCCCCCGCCTCACCGTCGCGCGGTGTCGAAAGAAAAATGCGTTTGCACCAAGCCGGCGATCGGAGGGAACAAAATGGATGATGGAGATACAATTCTGGGGCCGCCGACAGAATCTTAAATCACAATTTTTATGGTGAATTGTACGAAGCTCCGTTTCTGCCCGCGAAATCTACACAGCTCCTTAAAAACATCGCAATCTTTCATTTCCCTCGCGCGGAAAGAACTGCTCCAATTATCCTCAAAATTCGAACTTACCAGACGCATTTTATTTATATATGTAAATTTTAGAGGACCATTTCTACGGAATTACTGATTTTTCCGCGGGTCACGCGATATATTTTTGCATCGTTATATCTGTATAAAAATTGCGCACCAAACCAACATTAATATCTCATCGTTACATTTTCCTTCTTCGTGTTTCATCCTCCCCGCGCGATAGAGAAAAATCGACATATATCAGTATCAATAGAATCAACTCTTCCAGAAATAATCCGATATACGTTTTTTGCGGGCTTTAACTTTTTCCCGCACCGATTCTCGGGGGCAGGGTTCGGGTTCTCGCTCTATCGCCTTCACCCTCGCGGAATCCCAACCCCTCGGCGAGCGTCGCGAGAGAATCTAATGAATTTGAGCCGTCAATAATACGCGCGAAGCTGGAAGGGAACTTCGCTCTCTCTCTCTCTCTTTCTCTCTCTCTCTCTCTCTTTCCCCAAACACACTGCCAAAGCCGATCGACACAGAGAGAAAGAGAGGAAGAGAAAGATAAAATCCCGTTTGGTCTCCTCGTGTATTCGCGCGCGTGTATGCATGCGCGCGCGGACAAAAGAGCCGGACCGACGTGCGTGTACGAGGAGGTGGCCGTGCGCGGATGCAGTCACTGTGAAATTAACGAATTTTTCACGATGGACACATTAACTGTTGCTGGCCGGGTCAGCAAAAGCGGCCCCGATGCTTTATGACAACAATGCGCGAGCGATACTGCGAAAGGATGAGCGCGACGATAAACTGGATTTACTGTCGCGTAGTGGCAGGAGCGAATTTATGGCGGATGCTAGTTGCGTTTTGCAAAAAAGAGTGAGAGAGAACGCGGTCTGCCACCGAAAATCCCAATCTTCCGCGAATCTTAAACACGTTATTAAAATCGCGCATAATGTTGCAACCTAGTATTCGTCATTGTATGTGAATTATCGTTGCGATGTGAACGCATAATTCTGCGCGCGGTAGGTACAGTGATAATTACAAATTCCGCGCTCAGGAAATCACGCTTTAGAGATTATTCGTCGACACCGTCGTCGGCAAGCGCGCGCGCGCGCGCCTTCTTCCGGCGTAAGCGATCCAATTAACTTCCAAAGGTGTATACCGTATATATTACACCTACGCGCGTCGCGTCCTCCTTCGAAATTAACCTCCGGTTGCGCGCGTTCCGAAGTCTCGAATAAAAAATCCGGTACTACCCTTCGGAGCGCGTTCGCTTCTGTTAAATTCCCGCCGTCTTTCCTGCACCTACGACCGTTGCGCAGGGCTAATAGGATTCGCGAAATTAATTACCCGCATTTACATAAGCCCCCGTAAACGTTTTTCTTTTCTTCTCTAGGCCCTCCTCTCCCACGCGGTCTTCCTTGCCTTCCGTGCGTCGTCGACCGACCGGCACACGGAGGCGCGAACGAATATATGTGTGCGTGTATCACATATATATATATATATATATATACACCCACCCATATATATATATATATATATACACCCCCTACATATAATTCTCGCAAGAGAAATTCGTGATTACGTTAACGATATCCCGCGCACCCTCGTTTCACCCTTCTCTCGCGCCACGGCCCTCGGTGTCCTCCCGTTTCATTCCGACTGCGGAATGGAGTCGCACCGCGTTACGCCTTTGCGTTTAGGTCGTCACGACATTGTCCCCATCGCCGTGCCGCGTCGTCGGCAACAGCCGCGACACGGGTAACGAGATTTGTCGTCCAAGATAATTAGATTATCCGCACTCCGGACGGCCGGGCGCGCACAGTCAGTACGGGGGGGGAGGAGGGGGAGCGAAGAGGTGAAACGCGCGGCGTCCGTGCCGCAGAAAGCGACAACATCGTCCAGGTAAACGTCTGTTTGCTAATTTCCGAGAAAAAGAAAAACTGCCGCGTCTCCACCTGACTGTCGCGATTCTTCCCGAAATCACAACATTCAATCAGTCACTCAAACATAAATTAAAAATGTGTCATCTCATTCAGATTGTAAACAATCACACAGTTTGCTTTTCTCTTTTTTTTTTTAAATTGAGCGCAGTGTATCTTCATTTCGCGCGCGCGTATAAATGTAAATTTAATAATAATGAAAAATACAGCCAAGAGAAAAGGATTTACGCGCGATACGCGTAATAATAATGACGATGCCGCGATAAAATTGCGTATCGAGGCGCGCCGACGCCGGTATATCGGAAAATTCCGCGGAGCCCGTGCGTTACCGTTTTCAGTAACACAATTGCGTATGCAACGCGCCGTCTCTCCCCGTTGAAAGAGGAAGAGGAGGCGCAAAGTAATTACTTGCAATCTATGTTTCTCCGTGTGTGCCCCGTGGCCCGCCGTTTGCGTTACCAAGTATATATATCGCGTTCAGTAATGAGAGACCGCCTTATCAACCGCCGGTACATGTCCAATCAATTTTCAACGTGACGGCACACGCCGCTTTTGTGGTAATATCTATTATTCGGGTATCCCGGGACACACGCTCGCGCACATACACAGGCCTCAGTGCATTCTACCCTCACGCATCACACACGTGATCTCCTCGTGACAATGGCGCACGGAATACCACGGAATTCCCGGCGCGTTTCCGACCCCAGCTTTCCAGATCAAAAAGCGCTGAATGCTCGTAACTTCTGATGTCTGATGACGAGCCGAATCTCATCCGAGTAAGAGAAAGAGTGAGAGAGAGAGAGAGGGACGCTTTGACGGTGGGATAATGCGCCGCGGCTTTTTTGGATTTAATCTACCCGAAAGATGTCCGGGTTATATCGTACGAAAGAGTATGCAGATGAAAGATTTCAAGTTACAAGAGAGTCAATTTTTAATTTTTAAAAAGCTCAAAAAAAGCTTGACACGATATAAAAGAATTTACTGTGAATGTTATTACTCTTACTCTTTTGAAAATAGTCTCTCGACAATCTTGCCGAGTTTTATTACAACAATAAAACGTTGACTTTTAGTCGCTTGCGCATAGCGTAGTGGTTTCGCTACAACGGTGAATTTTTCGAAAAATTGCCCGGCGCGAAACTAACTTATTTATTGACTAATTACGAGCAATTGTATTTAAGTGAGTTATCGTTCATTTTTACGAAGAGAATTGCACGCAATATAACTGGCAGTTTAAAATCTCAGTGAGGCAGGTAGAGGGCGAGAAAGAGAGAGAGAGAAAAAAAAGAAACAACGCGTGGTATAGAGGTCATGTAAGCGATCGATTGCCTGTAACCAACTCGTACTCTTCGTGTACCGAAAATTATATATATTTTCATACACATAATAATAGCTCAGCGAGAAAGAAAGAGAGAGTTGATTTATTAACGCAACGATTGTTCCCGCGACTGCATATTTTGTATTCAATAAAGGATTCCGCTAAACTTCAAAACATAATAACACGCAATCATGTGTATATATTCGAGGCAATTTTTGCGAATTGCTCATTTCCAATAGCATTCTATGCAGATGCGGGACCATAAATATTTCGGCGGTCCCGAAAGAAAAGAATTACGGCATTGCATGTGAAGCGATAATGCGACTCGTCTCTCGTTCTATATAAATATCTCTCTTTCTATTCTCTCAAAAGACCGAAGAATATATGTATTATACGCGAACGGACTAGCAAATAGCGAATTAAGATGATAATAGGCCGCTCCGTGCGGTGAAAAGATGCAAGTTGAAGAATGAGTTTACAAAATTAGCTCGCGTATATACCTCACGTTGTGAATACGCGAATGCCGAATATAAATTATCTGCGCGGTAGTTTTCGGAGAATGTACACGTGCGTAATTTTGAATATTAAATAAATAAAATAAAACTAAAGCAGCAGCTCAAACACGCAACGAGTGAATAAAAAAAAAAGATGTCGGATTAAAATGGGAGAAAGAGATCAGGTAAATTAATTAACATCAAAGAGAAGAATCGCGGCGGTGCAAGAAGAAGGATCGGCCGGCAAAGAAGACAGAGCAACAATTGCCGGCACAGATCCGGATCGAATCGACGGACACAATACGTCTAATGTATCTGTGGAAACAGCGGGAGCGCGCAGCTACTAACCAGCCCTTTCCACCAAACGATGGTGGTGGTAGTAGTGGTGGCGGTGGTGATGCTGGTTGGGTCCGTGGGCTCGCGCGCCGCGCACACGAGCGCAACATCATCCAGAAATTGAAAGTCGATTGAATAGCACCCCGCTCCGACGGTGCCGGGAATGGATACATGCCGATTGTGTCTGTGAACTTGAATCCCGGACACAATGGACTCAATGAAACGCATCATTATTGTCCGATTTCTCTCTCCGCTGTTTCGGCTTCCTCATCTCTACGTCTCTTTCTTTCTTCGCCGCCTTTGCTTCTCTCTGCGGCAAGCCTGACACGTATATATCCCCACATCCTTTCCCCTTTTCCTCATCCTCCTCTTCTTCTTCTCGCGTCCGAGATTTTTCGTTGATGCAGCTCGTATGCACGTACGTACACACATCGCGGCGCGGTGTGTGATACGCCGCGCAACACACGAGCACAATTTATCATTCGATCCGTGAGCCGCGCGCGCTGTCGAGATAAACGATTCCGCGTCCCCAAGGAGCTTACATCCGCTCGAAAGTATAATGTCAAATAGTTTGTAACGATCGATAAATTCGGCGCATCGCCATCGGGCGCGCTTCGGTATATAGATATATATCAACGGGACGTTGGAAAGTAAAAATTGCATTTTTTGCGACGCAATTTCTGCGCGAGAAAGAGAGAGATGGTTCAATTTTTTGGTTCCGAGATGAGATCGGCTCGCGTGTGAGAGAGCGTCGCGGCGGCAGGGTATGACAAATCAACGATCGGCTCGCGTATAACCGAGGTGCACGCGGCACACAATGGCAATGCGCGCGTTTATACATGGGAAAGAGCAGCCGTTAGATGCAAGTTTTAATAGGATTGCGTTCTTTTGTTTTATTCAAAGACACCCCCGACGTTTCGCTTCTGTATCGGACGCGTAATCCACTGTTCACCCGGTCGGGCATTAAGTTTCTACGTTGCGCCGGTATCATCGTAATGAAAGCCATTACTGCTCTGTTAATACCCGATATGCATCGCGGACCGAGGGGCGCCCGTGTGTTGCTCGAACGCGAGCAGAAAAAAAAAAGAAAAAGAAAATCGGCACGTATATACTCGCCGTTCGATTCTTTTCATCGCGGGCGCATCGCGGGAGTTGATCAGGATGATTAATAGCGTGTGTGAGGTTAAATCATTAAGTGGGCACGGGAGGAACGGGTGGAGAGAGGAGAGGGACATGAGGGAGGAGAGTAAAAGAAACGACCGCGCGCTCAGAAACAGAGGGGGTAAAGCGAGGAATGAGGATAAGGGCCAGGCGGAGGTGTTTTCGATGAGGGGGATCCTGCTGCGGCGCACAAAGAGAAAGAGGGAGCGAGCCGAGGGAGAAGAGAAAAGAGGGCCGCGGTGGGTATTGAATGCTGCTGCAGCAGGCCTTCCGTTAGCCCGGACTCGCGGCACACAGCAATTCCCTTTAGTTTATTTTTCCATGGGTAATGAACCCTCCCCCTCCGTCCTCACGGGGTGTTGCATCGGCAAGGCCGGCCGCTCCCTCGCTTCCGCCGTCGCGAACCAAACGCTATTCCGCGATTTTGTGGTACCTACTTCACGTTCGGGCGCGTTCTCTCTTTCTCTCTCTCTCTCTCTCTCTCTCTCTCTCTGCTCTCATCCTCGTCTGCTCATTTTATAAGCCAACGCGCTCGATGCCGCCGTATAACCGGGCGCTCAGCCGAATGCATCGCGATCGAACGCGTCACTGTACCATTGGAGAAGCGAAACGCACGAATGAATCGCATTGATGAGATCGCACCAGTTCGGTTTCTCTCGTTCCTTTGACATTTTATAAAGATTGAAATAAATACCGTATAATAATTAAGATTAATAATGAAAAATAGAGAGAGAAAGAGTCTCTTTTGTTATGAATGCAAATATGCACTTCGATGTGAAATTATTGCGAGAAAGTTTGGTATATTTTCTCGGTTTTCGTTTTTGTCAAAGACAGCGCACTGTCTTTTTTTCTGTAACAATAATTTCTGAACCGCGCCACGTTCGGCGCGATAAAAGCCATTTCTCTCTTTCTCTCGCGTGGCGATGCGATGTCTCGCGCATTTACACGATGTCACGGCCGAATGTCCGTGAGGGAAAACGGCGCTTTTTTTTTCCTCCCTACCTCTCGCCCGTCGTGCACGCATCCTCGTGTGCGGCAGCAGAAGAAGTCCGATCGCGGAATTCCTGGGGGTATTCTCTGTACCGCGCGCCCCCAAAGCTCGCTTTATCGCGCACAACGAACGTCACTGGATTAAGCTCCCACGTTGCAACGGTAAGCGATGGCGCTCCGGGCTATTGCGTAATCTACAATTTTATACGCCGCATCCCATATGGCGAAGTAGAAAAGAAAGTAGAGATTCGGGGTAGTTCTCGTAATTGCTTCGTGAATATGGACCGATATAACGGGCGTGCCGCGCGACGGGGCGGCGTTTAGAGTGTCGAGCGCGAGAGCGCGCGAGGAAAACTCGCTCGAAACAGTTTTATATTCGTTCGGTCTGAATTCTCGGCTCACGACGCGCAAAACCGCTTATTTAATGCGGCCGCAATGCGAGAATAATCCTAATATTCGCATTCAGTTCTTCGCGCAACTTCTATATCCACCGAAATAAGAATTCGCGCGTAACGCGTTGTTTATTACTTCGATGTTGTTTTCTCGCGTAGAAATGACTATTAGATCGTTGTGAATTGCAAGCGAAAATTGTATAAAGGGCACTCGCGCCACGTAATACCCCGTTTGTTTAAACAAACACAATTTATGTGCAACTTTATTTGCATCGGAGTGCTGTATTGCGCACAACCAAATGAGGATCCGTTATACGATAAGTGTGTCGATCGACAGTGAAGTCGAAACGGATCTCAGAGATAGCTAAAACCCGCGATTGAACCTCGGTATTATCGATAAGCATAGTCGACGTAAAGAGAGAGAGAGAGAAGACGAAGCGAGACTACGCTAAATTGTCGGGAATACAGTCGCTGTTATTCGCGGACCCTCGCTATGCAACGCGCTACGTAGATGCAGCGTGCATGCCCGACAGGCAAACGGAGAGTCCGCAACGCAGAGATCGGAGGGAAAAGGATGAAAGAGAAAGAGCAAGGGGAGAGAGAGAGAGAGAGAGAGAAAGGTACAAGATACCAGTCGTCCGTATAATCTGTAGATCTGACCGCTCGTAGTTCTGCCCACGAATCCCGTGGGTGGTAACCGCCTCGGGGACCTGATTTACAGGTGTAACCTGCAATAACGGTTCGCGCGACCTATCGAATCCGTGAACTTAGGATTGTGCGAATTTCGCTCGCGCAATCGCCGAGACTCTCCGAGCGAGCGGACCCGGGCGTTTCGTACATCGCGCGGTTTCATATAATAACGGAAAAGCCGTTTCTCATGGCTCGATCACAAAAATACCCTTTTATTATCAAACGTACCGACAAGAGAGAGAGATGGAGAAATCCTGCGACGACTTACGCCTGCGGGAACAATTCCTGCGTGCTGTGTGAACAACAACGCTGGGACTCGCGCGCGGCCCGAATTATGCGCGCAATGTTACCGGAAAGTTTTCACGCAGAACGAATTTGCCTGGCGGCTCGTGTATTATTCCAAGGAGTCAAACAGGATGTATGCCTCGTTGAAATTTTACAAGATTCAGGTTTATGTGAGATGCACCAACCAAAATGGATAAGTGTGTAATGTTGGAAATATTCTCGAGCTAAAAAATGCGAGTCAAATATACAAGTAGTTCGAATAACTTTTCACGAGCAAAGTTTTCGCAAATAAATGGTAACTGAAGCTTCGAGTTGACTTTTCTCGATTTTTTTTTTCCACGAAACATCGCAAAAATATTGCACAAGATACACATTGGGTAAATTCCGCAGAGATAATTATCTGCGAGCGATATATATGCAACTGCGCATGTCGAACGAGCGTACACATTAACGTAAACAATCAGGTCGCGCAACTTTCGACACTAATTTTAACAGAGAGAGAAAGAGAGAGGAGAGAGAGAGAGAGCGGAAACTACGGAAATTCTGATGCCCCTGACAGAACATCGCAATCAGTCGCGTGACGAGAAATCCGAGAAATCTGATTGACACGTGCAAATCTCCCGAGACATTCTCGATGGGTGTTACGTGATTTCGCGTTATATACGACCGCGTTGTCATGCTGGATCGAAGATGCATTAGATCAACGTCCATTTCAGACAAAAACTAGAGCGACGCGTGTAAAAA
>QVNV01012303.1:0-29406 GCA_014825455.1 Pseudomyrmex pallidus
ATATGCGTATGTAACGTACGACATTTGAACAAGTATTTTGCATGATTTGGCATATACATCAATCTTAATTAAATTTTCTCAGCTCACACATACGGTATAGTTGCCATTTTATTTATTGTTGTTTTTTAATGTAATTTTTTATATACAGCACATTTCCGACTACGAGGAAGATTTAATTTCGGGTATTTTTTTCTTGCTACGGCAGTTTATTAGTGTCCATTTTAAAAATCGCAAACACAAAATCGAAAAAAAGCAGCGCTGACTCACCTTCGTATTTTGTGTTACAAACTTATCACACCATGGAGACGTACCGTTTATTTATGTAAGACATAATAATATTACATTTTTATCTACTATATAACAATTCTATAATAGCATACACATACGTCTTCATAACAATATCAATTACATATTTTTTGTTTCTTATTTTGCCACATTTTTGCAGAGATATTATGATATTCGTCATGTCCGCTCATGTTATGTTCGGCGCTCCAACGAAAAACAGTACTGAAGTTAGTCAATATACATTATGCGCCACTGATGAATGTAAAAACGCCGGTACGTTTATAAATTCTTTTTATAAATTTGCTCTTATAACTTGTATGTTTGGCCACTTAAGTAGATTTTGTAATATTTCTGTAGCTTCAGAGATTTTAGCCAATCTTAATCAAGCAGTTGATCCTTGCGACGATTTTTACCACTTTGTTTGTGGCGGATGGATATATAATAATCCTGTTAATGAGTCATTTCCAGAAATTAACTCATTTAAAAAGATCGAGAAAAAAACAAAAAATCATCTTCGAGGTAACAGTTTTAATATACTTACTACACACACACACACACACACACACACACACACACACACACACACACACACATATATATATATATGTATATATAAACAAAGATATATATACAATGTAAAATGTGAAAACATTTGCAAACCACATGTATTTAATTTTAAGATTATGTATATAAATTTGTAATTTTTTTGTGTAGAAATCTTAGAAGAACCTGCTAAGCCAGACGATACTATGTCTTTGCTTAAAGCAAAACATATATTTGCACAATGCTTAGACGGTTTGTATCTCACTTTGATGAGCATTGTATAATACACAGTGCTCATCACAAGTATATTATATTTAAAAAAACACAAAATTACTT
The DNA here is from genome assembly GCA_014825455.1 of Pseudomyrmex pallidus. Lineage (NCBI taxonomy): Eukaryota > Metazoa > Arthropoda > Insecta > Hymenoptera > Formicidae > Pseudomyrmex > Pseudomyrmex pallidus. The sequence goes on from QVNV01012303.1 coordinate 1,165, forward strand.
ATGTTTAAAAAAATTACTAATTTATTAAATTTAAAAAAATGTTTATTTTAAAAACTTTAAGTTTTAAAAAGAAAAACGTGGAGAGATAATTTCTATAAAGAACTTAAAAAAAGACACCCCTATTTGTGGCCATTGGGTATGTCTCCTTCCGAATGGAGAGAAAGTAATTTGACGTGGCAAAATGTAAGCACTACCTTGCTCGAAAATGGATTTGATAATAACCTTTTCACATTAACAGTCTCAGTGGATCTCAAAATGTCCAACAGTAACGTTATCGTTGTATGTATATCATACTTTAATCGAAATAAATTATAAAATATATTTACTATTATACACATACATATTATGTGTATTTATCGTATTTGCGTCAAAGAGTAATTAAAGTTATCAAAAGCAATTATATTTCACAAAAATGACGTACACACACGTGTTGTATAGCCTAACATATAGAAATAGATAACTTTATGAAAAATATGTATTCTTAGATCAATAAACCTACATACGTTTTATCAAAGAGCGACATGAATCAGTTTAACTTATTTTTGGAATGGAGTGAAATGTATAAGTCTGACATCACAAACATTGCGAGTAATTTTCTAAAAGAGAATAGTGAAACTGACGAATTGAGGAACATTACTCAAGACGTAATTGACGTTCTAACTTTTCAGCGACAACTGAAGTTTGTTAGTATAAACTATTATATATTAATATTTCAAAATACATGTTCTTTAATTAAGCAATTTTTAAATTATATAATGTTACTTTTTCAAGAATTTTTAAAGATTTTTTTATGTTCTGTAATGTTTCTTATCTATCCTACAAACGAAAAAGTTATTTATATATAGTCATTAATAACTCATTGCGTCAAGTGACTATTTCAATTGTTTTAATGCTCACAGCTGAAAGACTCTCAAAGAGATGCCACTGATATTGTTTCGTCTTATGTTCTGTTAACTATCCAACAATTGCAAGAAGAATATGATAAACAACATCCCGGAGAGAAGGGGAAGGTTTGACTCTATGCTGGTTAAATACTTCAATATGTACATTCGATAGCTAAATAACCTTGTTTTGTTTCTTCCATTACAGATTGACTGGCACCAAACTATTCAAAAAGCATTTGCGTCAGAAGGAATCGCAATTGAACCGTCTGAAAAACTCGTCGTTTTAGCGTACAAATATCTTACCAATTTGGTACCTCTGTTAGAACAAACATCATCTCGCACTATTGGTAAAATTGTAGAAAGTTAAAAAAAATGATACTTTAATATAAAATATTAAAAAATATCTTCATCATCTCAGTAATGTAATTTTAACTGCAGTTAATTACATGCATTACGTGGTTTCCACTAACATACTTCAGTCATATAAGACAGACGTACACAATATACAAAACGGAATTGACACAATGTGGGAGATTTGCGTGAATAACGTCAACTTGAAATCCGCAATTTCGCATGAATACGTCAAGAAATACATGTCGCATTTAAATATGCAGACCGTAAGTTTTGTGACACAATTAAAAAAACATAATATATAGAACAATAATTCGAATATTACAAAACACATTTATTTTAGATCAGAGAAATAGGCACGGACATCAAAGAAGTCGTTCGCAAACAAATAAGACATTCTACATGGATGGACGAACCTACAAGAGAGGCGGCTCTCGAAAAACTTGCCTATATGAAGCATGAGTTTATTAAGCCCGATTGGTACAGCGACGAAGCTATTGACAGATATTACCAAGATGTAAGTACATTTTCTGAAAACAACATATTTCCAAGAAATAGAACATTTTTATATTTTAAATATGTTTTCTTCTTTTTGCAATGAAAAAAGAAAAGCACAAGTATCTACTTTTTGTATTTATTAATTTACTTACATATCGTTTCAAGTTTATCTTCACAAAAGAAACATTTTTTGAAGAATTATAATGCATTTTAGTTGAATGTCAGTATGGAATATCTCGACAATATCATAAATATATTCAAATTCGAGAAGAAGAAAATGATGAGCACGCTGAGGACACCCGCCAACAGATTACAGTACAGACTTGTTTTTTCGCGCAATTCATTTTCTCGTACAATAAATATATTATTACACATACTATATAAATACTGAAATTTTTATATCTATAGAGAAATTTAGTGCGTAAGTATTTTTTTGTGTAACAGATTAAACACATTTCATATCTGTCTTTTGTTTAACAGATGGTTAGTGGAACCGACCGAAACGGAAGCTTACTACACTCCGTTTTTTAATAAACTAAGTAAAAGTTTTAAACTTGTTAGAAGATAATATTATGTGATAAGACAATTATATAATAATTTATACTTTAATATTAATAATCTATTTCGTTATCTTATTTATGTAGCTGTCACTGCTGCCTTCATGTACAATATATATAACAAAAACAACAGTCTGCCGTAAATATTCTTATAAAATTACAAAAAATATAGTTGTGATAAATATCCTGAAACATTGTTTTATTTTGTATTAGATTTCTGAACTACGGATTGTTGGGATTTATTATCGCACACGAAATAAATCACGGTTTCGATAGTACAGGTAAATAGTTTCTCACTCTTATGACAATAAGAAAATCTGAAATATAAAATTAGATATTATTTATATAACAGGTTATAAATTTAACAAGGACGGCAACATAATACCGTGGTGGACACAAAGATCTATAAATGCATACAAAAACATGACGCAATGTTTCATTGACCAATACGACGAGTATCTTGTTCCTGGATTAGAACATCAGAATATTCACGTAAGTAAACATATATTACACGTGACACAGCAGAACAGAGCTGACAAAAATCTTTGATATTTTTGTATAATTGAAAGGTTTCTATTATTTCGAAACAAATTCACTTTTTGTGTTCTCCTGTTTTTTGTCTAAAATAAAATATAAAGAGTCGAAGTTTCTCAGGTAAATGGACAACGGACGCTCAGTGAGAATATTGCGGATTCCGCTGGAATTGTAACTGCATATTATGCGTACAAGAACAGAAAAGCGAGGTTGAACGACCCTGAATTGCGGCTGCAGGGACTAGAAGACTACAACAATGATCAAGTCTTCTTCATGGTTTTTGGTCAAGTAAGTAACTAATAAGATGTTACGAATATATATGACGAGATGTGTAGAAATATCGGTCAACGAACACTTGATGAAAATACAGTAGAAAATATTAACTTCTTTTTTATTTGCAGATGTTCTGTTCCAATATTGCACCCGAAACGATAGAACGGTATATTTTGGACGTTCATTCTCTAGAAGAAATTAGGATTCGTGGCAGCCTTTCAAACTTTCGTGAATTCTCCGAGGTTTACAATTGCCCCGCGGAGAAGCAAATGAATCCGATAAAGAAGTGCTCTCTTTGGTAACAGAACGACGAAAAACAATATGACGTGTTATTTATATATTTAAATTATGAACACTTTTCCTTCTCTGTAAAAGCAAATAATTTATTTGTACATTCACTAAATGCATCTCTATATTTTATATAAATGTATGACTATATATTTGATTGCTTATTGAAAAATACATTAGCAGCAATACGTTCTCAAACTGTTTTTGCAATTTTTTATTTTACATGTGAAATGTATCGTCATATTTGAATGATATATTCTCGCAGAAACCATGCGTGCTACATATACGTTTCCGTAAATTTCGTGTATCTTATTCAACATATTCTTTTTATCACGATCGATATTCTTACTGACAATGAGTCGAAAAGTCCTACCCCATTTTTTCTATTACGTCTAATAAAGGAATAATTATTGATTAAATCAGTCCAATCAGCGCCGATCTTTAGCCGAGCGCACGTCAGTAGTGGCGGAGCGCTCACGCACACTAACAGGCGCGCGGCTCACTGACATGCGCCCGGCTAAATGTCGACGCTAATTGGCCCGATTTAATCAATAATTGCTAGAACTTTACCGGTTCCGGCATAAGTTAACAGTTATTGCCCGCATAAGCCAGGCCTTAAGCTCCAAACACAATGCGAAGAAATAGCGATAGCGATAGAAATAACACCTTTATAGATAGGCTAGCCCATGTTTAATAAGGACGGCATTATTATGATTATTTCTACCGCTATCGCTATTTCTTCGCATTGTGTTTGGAGCTTTAGGCCTGTTTCTACAATACAGTCGTAAGCTGTAAGTTGTAAGAAATTGACCAATCACAATCGATTATTCTTCTGTAATTTGCCTGTGATTGGTCAATTGTTTACAACTTAAGGTCTATCTACATAAGACGCAGATGCAGGTCGCAGGTCGCAGATCTCGCGGAATTTACCAATCACTTTGACTGATTGACTGATTTGACCAATGTGATTGGTCCATTCCACAAGACTGCGACCTGCGACCTGCATCTGCGTCTTATGTAGATAGGCCTTTACAGCTTACGACTGTATTGTAGAACAGACCTCAGGCTTCTCTCTGATTTGACGAAGAAGGAAAACCCTAAAAACTAGAGTCTTCTATTTTCCAAAAAATTATTGGCCACATTTGCTAAAATCACTAGCGTCACTACTTAACTTCACTCACTCGTCACTTGCGTGTGTATTTCTGATTAGATTCTCGACAAAAAAATGAATAAAAATATTTAATTGTTCCTACATATGGAGAAATTTACTCGTTGTGTCACTATATTATTACATAATTACAGATGATTTATTGACGATATGAGATATTAAAATATATTTTTAAGTTTTAGACCAAAAAACATATTTATTCTATAAAATTTAAAAAAAGAAAATCTTGAGTAATTCTTATAAACGTTTTCACCGGTATCCTTCAAAACTTTGTGTTCATTTGTTTATAACTATATCCTACTCCTATTTATACATAAACAAAGGTACGTAACTATTAAAGTATTTGCAGGTGTATACTTTATCGATCTTAATAATGGTACAATTAATTATAGTCCTTTATGTACACACAAGGAAATAAATAATATTTTTAAACAGTTACTTCTTTCACATATCATTGTAACAGATGTCTGGAAACAAGTGTCGTAACTGTACGTCTATCAACATCGAGACTGATCCAGCACGTGGAGATGCAATTTGTATGGACTGTGGTTTTGTACTGGAGGATTCTGTCATTGTATCCCAGACTAATTTTGAAGAATCATCCTCTGGTAAAGTGATGGTCCTTGGACATTTTGTTGCCAATGACAGCACAGGTGGTGCCACAAATTTTGGTTCATGTAAGTTACTTAAATGACATATACAGCTTTTCTTTTTTTAATTGATACTAATAGAGTTTTTGTTTTTACTTGCAGCATATTATGCCAATGGAAGAGAATCCAGAGGAGTTACCTTACAAAATGCACGGAAAGGTATAACACATCTTTGCGTGCAGCTAGGGTGCGTAGAACTTTTGTTTTATTACATAAAACCTCATTTTTCTTTGTTAAATACTTATCACGACTTGAATTGGTATTTTAGCTTGAATCAAAATTGCATTGAGACTGCAATGAACTTTTATAAACTGGCTTTGAACAAGCATTTGACACGTGGGAGGAAACAGGCTCACAATCAGGCTGCCTGTGTATACATTACTTGCCGCATGGAAAGAACAGAACGTATCCTTTTTTTATTGCATTATATAAACTCAAGATACACAGAATATTCTATAATTTGTGAAAAAATTATAGAAAAAACAATTTTTTTATAGAATTAGACAAAAAGAAATTTTATAAATTCTTGACAACTTGCATATAGATTTGCTCATCGATATCAGCGATATTCTTCATATCTGTGTGCATGAACTTGGGCGGACATATCTGCGACTTACCCAAGCTTTAATGCTTACTCCACCATCAGTAGGTAAGCACTTTACATACATAAATGCATGATATATAATATATGTATATATATTATATACACACACAATATATATACATATATACACACAATTTTTCCAAAACAGAGTAGAAACATAAATTTTTTTGTTTTTAATCCCATTATAATGACATTAAAGTATGAGATTATAAATAAAATTTATAAAAATATAAAATATAATTTATATTAATGGATTAATCAAACAAATAAATGAAAAAATTGGGCCATTTTAAAAAATTTAAATAAACATAAGCAATAAGTTTGAGGTACAAACAAAAGAAGTTTTTTTTCTTTTTAATTCAAGAAATTATTGTACAAATGGTAAAGACCGATTACAGAAAAGATTATTTGCTATAAGCAACTTAACTTTGTTTTTGTAATGTCAGTTTTAACAATAACTACATATAACTACACAAATTGTGCAAAGCAGTAGTATCAGAGCATGAATCTTATTCGTTTCATAAATGTCTTTTTACATAGCGGAAGGAGCAATTTTAAATACTTAGTCAATGTTATGTTTAATAAAGACTCTTTTTCTTTTATATTCATCTATTATTCCAGATATTTACAATTTTTAAACAGTTTTCTATGTACTGGATATAAAAGAAAAGTCGAGAGTTTATTGTGTATTATAGTGAACAAAGATTTGCATTCGTAATATGTATAGAAAAATAGATACATAGATTGAAGATTTTTTTCTAAGAGTATTTGTCACAAACAAAAATAAGAGCAGCACGTAACAAGTCTTGGAAATTCTCTCAAAGTTACACAATTGAACATTTACAAATAAAATGTGACAGATCTTATACGTAATAGAAATACCTAATTTGCGCGACAAAAATCTAGTGTTAATTATCGAATTGCGTATACTGTACATAGTTTTTTTTTCGCCTTCTACGAAAATATAATTCCTGAACAAGTCGTAACTATGTGTCATTACGCGTACGCGTTAAAATTTGGTACCGGGCTTTGGACTGAAAGGAAGTTTTAGCATTATCACATTCTCTGTGAAGTTTACAATTAATAAATGATTAATAACAGAATAATTTGATGTATAAATTGTAAATTTGTACAAATGCTTAAAATGAACATATAAAAATTTAAAAAGAAAAAAATTTTAAAAGAATCTTACCTTTTAATTAAGTAATTAATTAGCTTAATTAACAGAGAGAGTATGTATTATACAATGTGTTCAATGAACACTTTTACTGTATACGAAGAAAATTGACCATTTTCACGAAAAATGAATTAACGGTTTTTTAAATTACAAACTATCTCTACAGTAAGATTTTCTCTATGAGTAATCTCGAGGAGATAGTTGCATTTCTCGTAATATTACATGCAACTTTTCTAGTTATGCCTAAGTATAATCTTTTTCAAGGTTTCGCAAAAGTACTTTTTTTTTTTATTTGGAATTTCAATATTTTCGAATGTCCGATAAATATTTCAGTTTAAAATATATATGTACCGAATATACACCATTTCCTTCTTCATAATCTCAAAGCTTGGTAGTTCGTATTTGCAAAGAACGATCCGAATATTACATTTCGTTGCAAGCTAGTGATTAAACCATCAATTCCGCCGTGACTTTTCGTCAATCATCGGACGGTGGCCCGTAGAAAATCAATTCGGGAATCTGTCCGCCCTGAACGCCGGTGCCGTTGGTGCTCTCGGAACTGCACTGGAACTGGAAGTTCACGCTGCCGACGGTGGCTTCCGACATACCCTCCTGACCGAAGAAGCTCAGTTCTCCACCGTCCAATATTGCACTCGCTGTATACGAACACTCCGGTTCTATTTGTATCGGATTTTCAAAGTACACGTGAAACGTGTTACTCGAGCCATCGGAAAAGAATTTCGTGTTGTTCTCCGCCAGGACATTACCGAGCCTCTTGAGTTCTATTTTAACGTTATAATCCGCAGCACCGGACGAGCTGCCGTATAATCCGAAACCCACTACAAATATTCTCTTATCGACGCTGAATTGGATCGAATCGCAACGACCTCTGTATCGCCATTGATTCGACCTATACGCGCACGATTGAAATCTATGGCAAACCTGCGAGAGAGAGTAACAGATTTTTCTTTATTTGTTCATAATTGATGATAGAGTGATATGACGCTGTATATCAGTTACAAGAGATATTGCCAATACAATTATATATACAAAACTTCGCACTATAATTTTTCCCATACGCTACATGGGTTCTTTACCCACCTGAGTTTTCAATCCTTGACGTGGTTTGATAGGAAAACAAAGTTGTGGCTTGTTGCTGGCTGTGAAGTGTAGAAACAAGTCAATTGTCTCTTGATGTGTCAGTATTCCCGTTTGTGCCGCACTGTTTGCGAATTCCTCTAGATTCATAGCAGGAAGTCTGATCAAATATAAAGCAGATCCTAAAAACAAAAGGAACATATATACATATATATATACACACACACGTACACACATGCGCGCGCTTGGAAGAGGAATATATTTCTGTCTAATATTCTCTGTTACCTAACAATTGCCTTTGATTGGCAGGAGTTGGTTCGAGATCTTGTCGTATACATTCCGCGGAAGCCCATCGTAATGCCGCATCCCATACGTGGATTTCTTTGCAGTTTAACGTCTCTCGAGACAAGACAGATTCAAGCGTATGAATGTCAATGTCCACAAAACCGTCGGATTTTAGTGCCATTTCTGCCTGTCATACAATAGGTTTTACTTAAATATCAAAATTCAATTTCACATAATATTACTAATATTTTAGTTCGACGACTTTTTCTTATGTTCGTTTTACTATGATCTAAAGTTTTATAAAATAAAAAAAAAATAAAAAAAAAAAAAAAAAACGCGTAATCCGTGAAAGTAAGAATCACACGCGTTTGTGCATTATGCATTTTTAAATAATATTCCAACAACTATATACACTTTTCTCTTTTTTATTGATACATATATATATACATCGATGTTTATTTTGATATTTATACAATATGTTGAAATATTTGCAATTTATTTACTGAAGTAACGAGAAAGACATGGCAATAGTAAGAAATTTATTTATTTTATACATTATTATTGTTTAAAAAGTTTAATTTATACGATAATAATTATATAAAAGTTTCGAATATAGAAATAAAAAAAAACTAAAAAATAAAAAAGTAAACAAAATATATATGTATATATATACACAATTTATGCAATTTTATATTTGTATGTTAGAGGGAATCGTATATATATCATATTGCTAATAAACTAATTGTGCATAAAATATAACATTCCAACAGTCAGCTGGAAAGCACAATCTATTTTATTGAAATTTGTATTATCTTAATTATATAGATATAATTATTACACTTATATATGCTACAAAATTATGCATACGAAAAGAGCAGAGTAAAAATATAAATATTATATGTATATGCAAAAAGAGCAGTCTTTTTCTTATAAATCAAGATATAAATTAACATAATTATCAACATCATAATCGACATCAATCGAGTATTGCACACAATTTATATTAACCGTTGAGCTCATATTAAAACATTGCAAATAAATTGCTATCAATCAAAATATGAGATTCTTGTTTAACGATAATGTGTCATACTAACTCACATGCAAATGATATTTTTAAAAACTTCAAATCTTGTACATATCCGTAAAAATATTTAATTTTTGTTGTTAAAAAGTTTTACGAACTTGTTGTTTAAAGGAAATTAAAGTACAGCGTGTTCTACGAGTCCGTGCACTTTCTCTAAACTGTTCAATACGAATACTAGAGGTCAAGATGTATTATTCGGAGGAAAGTGCGCTTCTTCGATTAATATAGTATTGCTTTTTTGAGCACGAAGATGTTTTGTGACAAGTAACATTTTTAAAATAATATAATAGCTATAAGTTCAGCTATAAAAGGAATCGAAGCGATGCTTCTTTGTGAGCAGTTCACAATTATATGCGTGAGAGATTCAATACAATTGTACACACGAAAACCCACTGGTTTTCATTCATTTTCACTTGACTGTTTGATTAGTACTTGTTGCTATCCTAGAGACACTGTCATGACGAACTTTACCGCACTCGTATTCGTCTATCAGACTATCCTGATACGTAATGTTCTGCGTGACTTCGACCTGATCTAATTTATTGTCCGGAAAGTAAGGTTCGCTTCGCGATCGAAACAGCGAAAAAGACAGATGTTCTTCCGGGAAGACATTCGCGCAACAGTCATTTTCCGAAAGACTCAAACAATGTGGCATTACCGACAATCCGTTCGTGAAATTCTCGCGGCTATTGTCGCTCAATCCTTCATTGCTCCTACATGCGCATCGATATCGCAAAGTGTCGAATTTACTGTTCTCAGAATACTGAGATGAATGCAAACTTGAAGCACGATCGTTTATGTCACTGGAAGGACTCGAGTCGTCTTCGATAGTGTTATCCAAATTCCTGTCATTCAAGGTAATGGCTCTTAACATTCTTTGGGTTTGACTTACTTGTGCATCGATCACTTCCCAACAACGTTGCATAAGATTTGGCTCTTCAAACAGGCGAGATTGACTCAAGAGCAAGCACGCATTCTTCGCAGTTAAACTCGTCTCCAGATAATTAACGCACGCGCGTGCCAGATGTGGAACTATATACTTTTTCGCAACATACAAAGTTGCAAGAACCGTATCAGCTTCTAGTTGCACTTCGTCGCAATACATATACCTTAAAGAATGTATATTGTGGTCACATAAAAAAATTTGCAGAAGTTCGTTCTCTTCTTTTCTTTTTTTTCTCTCTCTCTCTCTCTCTCACCATTGGAGTATTCTCTCTATCAATTATTTGCATACTTACCTCAACAGAGCAAGAAAGGCAGCTGGTTCAACATCAGGCACTTCTATGTCTCTTTTATTTTCCGGCAATCCTCCATAAAACATCGCATAAAATACCGAACTACCAGTAGCGAGTACATACTTGTGTGCTGGTATAGTTTGCGTGTGACCTTATGCCAGATGATTTAGGATATCAGAATGTTTTTTTCAATGAAGTAATTTGAAAACTGTGTCAAAAGACAAAACTGTATATAAATACCTGGACTTCCAACAATAAATATAATGTCAGCCATGAGATGATTATTAAACATAGCTGCGTTTCGTTCTCGGACTGTAGGCTTTGTTGCTTGCCAGTTAGGATCCTGGGTACAGTCTCCAGGCGATAGTAGATTCAATTGAGTCACTGGTGACGATAGGGAAGACAGAGGTGAAGGTGGCGCACTTAGTGGCTGATTTACTGTGGTTCCTTCACGTTGTAAGACAATAGACGATGAAAGTGGGCTCACTGATGGAGGTGAATCTGACGTATTGCTCGGAGATTCCGCTGAGATAAAAGAATAAGCAAATTTCACACATAAAAATAAATGCATAAAAGTAATGTTTTTTCTTTATTGAAAATAAAAAATAAAAAAAGTCAGTACGCGCACGTGTGTGCGTTACAGACGATTGAATCTTTAATGTGTCACTCTGAGAGAGCTTCATTCTCCTGTGTATACTAACACAGGAGAGAAAACTAAGGTTATGTAAATTATTTAAATCAGTATTTATCTCAGTGTTATTTTTAAGATGAACTTTTTTCGATATCTGTTTGTCTTTGAAAATTTCGTACAAATATTTCACAGAGTATTTTTAAGCTTACTTGACACATTCATCTTTTCGTCACGTAAAGATTTCGAAAAAACACAAACGATCTTCAATGCAAACTTGATTATTTATACACATCGGCTTTCATGGTTTTTCCATAGACATATGGAAAAGATAGGAATACTTCTGACTGTTACGATCAAATGACCGTGCACTGCAGTAAGCGTTCTGTCCTGCCTTTTGCTCTCAGATGAAATTGTTTTCTGGTATGCGTACATATCTCGTTTAGGTATGGTTTAGAATTGATTAGGTATTGTTTGATAAATCTGACATCTGAATGCAGCAGTCATAAAAGTGAGAGTAAAAAAACAAATCATATAATATTTGATTGAAAATCACAACAAAATTTAGTTTTTTTATTTTCTTTCAAGCTACACAGTCATGTGACGAACAAAAATAACTGATCACGATCAATTCAGAAATCCTTGAATCAGAAGAGAAAGTCATGAATGTCCAACCATGAAACTCCATTCGTACAAGTAATATTCTTCCCTCTCTCTCTCTCTCACTCTCACTCTTTCTCTCCCTCTCTTTCTCTCTTTGTGTATGCGTTTTTTCTTCTATCTCTCTCACCGTTCATCCAAGCATTGGTCTGTTTGACCGCGACGTTATCTTGAAAGCGTTTCATCGGCTTGGTGGAAATCTTCGAGTAGAGGTTCGACATTGCCATCGTCGTCGCGTTTCACTCTGTCGCGTTGTAAACCGTCGTTATTGCGCGCGGCACACGAAGCGACTTTGAGAGGCCGTGCCGTCGGCTATGCGACCGCCATTTCCCAAACGGGCGCTGGCGGCTTGTTGAGAGGCGCCGTCGCCGCCGTCGCCGCTGCCGCCGCCGCCGCCGTCGCTGCCGACGGCGGCAGAGCGGTCGATAGACGTTGATAATGAAGAAAAGGAAGGCAGAGAGTAGCCACTGTGTGTTGGCTCCAAGTGCCACATGCATATATCTCTGCGATATATTGGTCAAATTTTGAAAAAGATAAAAAAATTAATGATTTTTCTTTTCTGGCGGAAAGGATGTAAATCATGTTTAAGAATATAGTAGATAATACTTGCACGCAAGATTGGGACTTTAATTACAGGTTCTTATGCGGATTGTAAAATTTTACACGCTTTTCTCATGCGCGTCATCGCAGAATTGAATAAACACGCTTTTCACGAAATTGCTCCGAAGTAAGGTAGATTTAAAATTTGTCATCATTGCTCCAAAGTATTCTTGGTGATGAAAAGACGAATTATTACGCTGACCTTCCTGATTAGTTCAGCCTCATACAATGACAAGTATTCTTGTAGAAATGACAGTTCCTCGACTTTCTCTGCAGAGAATCTATTGAGGAATGACCATCCAAGGAATGATTTCTACTTTTGAGAATTTCGAGAGACGAGATACAAAAGCGGATGTTATTAAACATGACACTCTTTTGTGTGTATGTGTGTGTGATAATTCTTGGTATTCAATACCTTTAAACCACCACAAAATTCACAAGATTCTCTACACATGATCACTAGTTTCTTTCTTTCAGAAGTAGAACTTTGTACTTTGTACGTACGTTGTTTCATGTCTAAAGCATCGCCGGTGTGACTGTCTTCGATTCTTGATAAAATAACGAGCGACCGGAGCTAAAACTTTCTTAATTCAGAGCCGTTGTCCGTGAGAGACAGTTGTGAATATAAATAAATTCGGTTTACGCGCGAACACATAGTTGACTTCGAACCGCGCATTACTGTATCTGATGGCCACGTGCGAGATCTACTCTAAGATTCACTTCTATTAATTTTCATGAAAAATTATCTAAAATAAAACGAAATAATCCTCTTTTGTTTTGTTATATTGCAATAACTTTGTATTTTTGTTTTATCATAAATCTTATTTTTGTTTTATACACAGATCCTTGTTTATACATCATGAGATTTGCCCACAAACTCGAGTTTGGCGATAAGACTCAGGCCGTATGTACAACAGCTTTGAGAGTTGTACAAAGAATGAAAAGAGACAGTATTCACAGTGGTCGTAGACCATCGGGTCTATGCGGAGCAGGTAGGAAAAGTTAAACTATTTTTTAATCCGAGATAAAAGAGAAAAGAGCCACTATATAGTGCTGCAGGGCTCTTAAAGAGTTAAAATCGGTTGTCGTTTCTTCTTAGAGTTGTATAAAGTTTTATTGTATAAGATATAAATTGTTTTTTCTATACAGCTTTATTAATAGCTGCGCGATTACACGAATTCAATAGATCACCTGCTGACATTGTAAAAATTGTCAAAGTTCATGAATCAACTCTTCGCAAAAGGTAAACAATTCCCACGTATTCATTTGTTACCTCTACAAGTAATGTCGCAGTGATAAACGCATCATTTATCTTGTACGTAGATTAATGGAGTTTGGCGACACACCGTCCAGTGCGTTAACTTTAGATGAATTTATGACGGTGGATCTAGAAGAGGAACAAGATCCTCCGGCATTTAAAACGGCTCGTAAAAAGGATAAAGAACGTTTACAAAAGGTAAACAAGTTGCTTTTCTCAAATCGCAAAATATTTTATTTTTTTTTGGATTAAATTTTAATTAAAGCGGAGAAGAATTTTTAAATAACTGTTTATTTACTGACTGTATTTCAGCTTGAAAATATAGATATGGAACTCAGCGAGCTGCAAGCAGAGATCGATAAACAATTAGAAGATTTTAAAATAAGAAAACCAAAAAAACGAAAAGATAGTAAGATATATTTTTTCTTAATATATATTTTGTTATATATAAAGTGCGATAAACAATATTATTTAAAAACATGTATAATTGTTGAAAATATTTTATAGCATTTTTCTTACAGATTCTTCTATAGAGAACGAAGACGCGGAGAGATTTGTTCGGGAAAGTAATCTAAGTATTATTCAAGAGTATGTTGAAAACAATATTGACGATCCCGATGATCCAATTCCAAATACAATAGATGAAAATAATTCATCGCTTATTACCGGTTTGGGTAAATTTACAATGCATTATTATCTTATGTTTTATCGATTTGTTAATCTAATTTATAATAATATATTTTTTATGAATTCCATTGTACAGGTCCGGATATTGCATCGATGATACCTACAAACGATCACATTAATGAAAAAGAGAGAGAAAATAATTTAGAAAACGTAATTGCTGCATTTTATTTTCGGATTTTTACAATTGCATTAAAAATCTATTTATAATAACTTAATTACTTAATTAACTTTTAATATTGTTTTTTCGTCAGGCTTGTGAAGAAATCAATATAAGTGACGATATTGATGATGAAGAATTAGACAGTTACATTCTTTCGGAGAAAGAAGTTCAATCAAAATCAGCCCTTTGGAACAAAGTGAATGCTACTTATCTTGTTCAGCAGAAGGAAAAAGAAGAGAAGCGTTTAAAGGAGAAGGAAGAAGGTAAACCGGAGAAAAAAAGAAGAAGAATTTCCAAGAAAAACAGACAGCCTGCTAATACTGCAGGTAAGTTTTATTTTGTTTCTCTTTACATTGGTTTATTTGTAAAGTTTTTCCATTTTTCTCTCCCTTCTTTCAGGAGAAGCAATCGAAAAGATGCTACAAGAGAAAAAGATATCGTCAAAGATCAATTACGAAGTATTAAAAAGTTTAAATGCCCAACAACAAAACAATCAAGAGCTATCTAGTACAACTGAATCGGACGACGTGATAGTATTAAATAAATCGTAAGTATCACATTACATTTAGGCTGCGTTCCACTTGCCGTTCGCAACGCTCGTGGAATCATTTCATCTTTGTTTTTCATCGAAAGTTAAACAAAGATAGGTAACGCTCACGAGCGTTGCGAACGGCAAGTGGAACGCAGCCTTAGTATCAGAATTTGCAGTTATTTTGAAATAACATGAGTTTCAATTGGTCAGCAAATAAACTATCATTCTAATAATTTTGTTCATAATTAGGACAGTCAGTTCTACGTTAAATTCTTCGGAAGTTTTACCATCAAGAAAATATCGTTCTGTTAAACCAAATACTCAACAATCGAAGAAGATAGAAAAACTATCAAAGAAAAAAGAAGTAGATGAAATTATTCCAGAAACGGATGAAAACGACATCATTCCAGATTTGGATGAACCTATAGAGGACACATCTGAAATAGGTGAATTTGTCCCATCATGTTTTACTCTTAGATTTTCAGGAATTTATTTTACTTAAACACTCGCAAAATAGCATTTAGTCTTCCATTGATACATATATTTTAACATCACTTTTGTATTGTGTAGTTTACAATATGGATGAAGAAGAACCTGATACTGGAGAAATGTTACTTGGAGAGATACTTGAATCTCACAACCATCAATTCAGTGACGATGGCTATGAGTACGATTAGGAACCTATTTATATGCAGTTTTATATTTATTATTACAAAAAAAATTTGTAAAGCAGACTCGTTTTTTTTATGATTATTACAATATCCCTCTCAAGTAACAGAAAAACAACGGAGCAGAACTTGGCTTACTGGCAAACGGACACATCATCATTTTTGGGAACTTTTTTCTATTGTGATTGACTGTGCTGTTTGTCTCTGTGTGCATTTGAATTTCTGTTACATACTCTAGCAAGGATGTAGTAATATGAAATTTAAATATATATGCACAATACAATCTTTCAAAATTTGTCTCTGCTATTTCTCTTTTCTTCCAATTTCTTTTATTCGACCTATACTAACACGAAGATGCAACACTTTGGTTTTTAAATATTCCTCACCTTTTGATCTATATATAATACAGTTTTCTATAAATGTTTTCTGTTGATTTTGCATAACATAACCATATACAAAACGTGTTTGGACGCTTGCGCAGAAACACAGCCAATCAGAAGTGAGCACAAATTACCTCGTCGCCTTGTCCCTCGAAGGATTTCTTTCCCTTACCCCACGCTTCGCAACGTCACGTTTCCATCGCTAATTCCTACATCCATGAAACATGCAAGCGTGACGCGGCAGTGCGCAGCTGCTAATGCGCAACACAGCGCAGCATTTGAACCTCACAGTTCGATCGGCCATATTGGCTCTTACACAACGCCCTCACACGAACGCCCGTGGGTTTACGTGAGATAAGTGAATATTTCGAGAAGCTTTGCGACGACTGGACGGTCCGCATTGTGTACACAGTTCCATTCTACGGTGACGAACGGTAAGTCCTTTTGACATCCGCACAGCTCTGGCGACCCGCGACGCCCAGGCGATCCGACGTTTCGCAGCGGTCGCGAAGCGCAACGACACGGCGGCATCTTCGTCGCTCGTGTCCTCCATATTGATGACAGCGCCGACGGTGATAATTTTCTGAAATTTTTGTCGTTAATGCCCCCTGTGTCTTGAAATCGAAAGCGCACCCGACGTTGTCTTAAAAGCTCCCCGACAGAATGCGCGACCTCGTGGGCCTCTGCCGTGTGCTGCGAGAGTCCGCGATTACGGTGCCCCCCAGGTATCCGCCCGTGCATCCACGCGCTTCTTCGACATACCGTCCTGTCTCGCATCGCTTGGCGTCACCCGTCGCGGCGCGCTCGCCTCTTTCGTTGCGCGCCTCATGGCGTCGTTCCCCCAGCGCCTCTTCTGGGAGACGACGACGCATGACGCGTGTTGCGACGCACATGTCCCCTCTAATCGTTGCACTCGCCCGAGAATCACGCGTACCGCAAATCTCGACGAACTGGCGACGCGTCGCCGTCGCGGCGACGCAGCAACCAGGATGCTCGTCGTCGCCAACGAACGAGCCCTCGTCGAAACGCGAATCTCTCGCCTTGTCGTGTAACTGTTGCGTTTATTGATCTTTTCCACTGTTTTCGGCGCATCGCCAAATTTCGATGCTTGCTTTCGAAATTCTCTCGTGTTTGCGGGCGCGTGAACGAGACAAGGGACGCGCCGGCAGAGAAGCGGCGACGATAGCGTATCGACCCACAAAAATGTTTTCAGTCTCGACAACGATCATATTCTTACTCGACGGCACGGTTTATCTTCCGTAGGCGTGCTTATGTTTTCTCTGTGACGTTAACTTGTGGCATTTTAAGTAGCTCCCGTAATCGCTAGTTGAAGATAAAAGGTAGACAACTCGAATGATATACATTGTTGTCTTATTTAAACATCGAAATCATTCAATGTACATGTTTTGAAATACACACTGAATGATATCTGTAAACATTAAATCAAGAAAGTATACTTACAATTGCCAATTTGTATGTTTATTTTAAAAATTTTTGATGCAAAAATTATATGTTATATTTTGAAAAATAACAAACTGAAAGCATGAAAAATTATTAATTAAAATTATTACTAAACACACAATATACACACATGTGTGTATTACTAATACTGTTTCAGATAAACACATACAGGTGCTATAGTAGAAGTTAAATGCTTCAATCATGACCAGTAACGTAACAACTATAAAATTGGAAGATGGACAAGAATCTGTTACAGAGATACAAACGTATCTCGAAACGTTTAATAAAGAAATAGAAGGAGGACAAGGAGAACAACTGCAGCATGTGCAGTGTTAGTGTTTTACAGCTATTTGTTTTTTTTAATAGATGCTCCAAGTGCACTATCTTATTCAACTGTTTTATTGTAGTACAACAAGTAGAGGGATTATCTAGTGAGGATGGTGGGACATATTTTGTTGATCAGTCAGGTCAATATTACTATCAAGCAAATAGTAATGAGGCACCTGTGATGACACAAGTGCAAATCCAAGAAGTCGAAGAGACTGATGTACAAAATGAAGGAGAGGCTACTCAGGAAGAACAGTATCAAGAGATTGAAGAGCTTGAAACTGCTGAGAGTGAAGAAAATGTAAGTGATGCTGAAATTATAACAAATATTGCTTTAAATGATATAAAGATTCCTACAAATATATAAATTGCCTTTGTAGGGACAAATAGCCAATAATGAGAATAATCAAGTTGTGATTAATTCTGGTGATGCATATCAAACTGTTACAATTGTGCCGTCTGACACAAATCCTGGAGAAGTGAGCTACGTTTTGATAGTTCAACAACCTGACTCTGAGGAGAAAGAAACTAAACCAACCGAAGGTGAAACGTCGGTGACCGCAGCAGCGACTGCAACAGGAGCGGAAGGAGAAGAGGCTGAAGGAGAACAAGATCTTACTGTGTACGACTTTGAAGATAACGAGGACAATGAACCCGCGGTGGAATCTGAAACGGAAGATGATAAAACTAAAATTATCAAACTCATCCCAAAGAAATCTCAAACTGTTACACAGGCCCATATGTGCAACTACTGTAACTACACAAGTCCGAAACGGTATCTTTTGTCACGACATATGAAATCCCACTCTGAGGAAAGACCACATAAATGTAGTGTTTGTGAAAGAGGATTCAAAACTCTGGCTTCGCTTCAGAATCACGTTAACACTCATACGGGGACCAAGCCTCACCATTGCAAATTTTGCGATAGTGCATTCACAACTTCTGGTACTTATTTGCTTATTTGTTTGGTTACAGATTATTCCATGTGAAAAAATATTAACATTAAGTGAGTTTGTAAATGTCACATATGGAGTAGAAATTGTGAGATATACACGTCTATTTGCAGGTGAATTAGTGAGACATGTTAGATACAGACATACTCATGAAAAACCGCATAAATGTCACGAGTGCGATTACGCATCTGTTGAACTGTCGAAATTAAAGAGACATATTAGATGTCACACAGGCGAACGTCCTTATCAGGTACATTTATCGCGTTATTCTCATTACTGTTCATCAAGAATGATTAATAAATAATATGTATATATAAAATTTTTTTAAATGTATACTTTGTTTTTTTCTAGTGTCCACACTGTACATACGCAAGTCCGGATACATTTAAACTGAAACGTCATCTTCGCATTCATACTGGTGAAAAGCCGTACGAATGCGATTTTTGTCAAGCAAGGTTTACTCAATCCAATAGTTTGAAAGCTCACAAATTAATACATAATGGTAAATTCTACTTAAAAATTGTAAATATATACTATTTACATCACATTTTACATCGTTTATATTTTGACAGAATTGAAGTATTTTATATAAGTATTTTAAATGTAAGTACAGAATTTATAGTGCACCATTTTTTGCAGTAGGCGATAAACCGGTATTTCAGTGTGAACTGTGTCCAGCTACATGTGGCAGGAAGACGGATCTCAGAATTCATGTGCAAAAGTTACATACTTCTGATAAGCCGCTAAAGTGCAAACGTTGTGGAAAAACATTCCCAGATAGGTAAATAAATAATTTTCTTAAACAACATTTAACAGAAACTCTAAATATTTTACAAATAATTATCGAATTACCTTCGATTAAATTTTGTATAGTGTGTGTGAATTATACAAATTTTAATCAGAATTCGAAAATGTTATATATATGTTTTATATATATATATATATATATTATTATATTACAGATATAGTTATAAGTTGCATAGTAAAACTCACGAAGGGGAGAAGTGTTACAAGTGCGATCTGTGTCCATACGCGTCTATATCGGCGCGTCACTTGGAGAGCCACATGCTCATCCACACCGATCAGAAACCGTATCAATGTGATCACTGCTTTCAATCATTCAGACAGAAACAGTTACTCAAACGGCATTGCAATCTTTATCACAATCCTACTTACGTGCCTCCACCGCCGCAAGAAAAAACACATCAGTGTCCTGAATGCGAAAGGGCATTTAGGTACGTATATAAATTACGTAATTTTAAACAACGGAATGACTGTCGCAGTTTTTCTCGTATAATATGTCTTTCTGTCATACAGACATAAAGGAAATCTTATGCGACATATGGCTGTTCATGATCCGGAATCTTCTCTGCAAGAAAAACAACAAGCGCTCAAAATCGGCAGACAGAAAAAGATCCAATTTATCGACGGACAACGAGTGGAAGTAATGACAGGTATGATTAATATGTATTTAATTGAAATTGATGAAATTTTATCGTTATGACTTGTAAGTATATTTGTTTGTGTGAATATAAAGTAATTTCTCTGTGTCACTTGATCTCTTGTTCGAATATATCACTTCAAACGTGTAGTAATATGTACAGAGATCAGGTATAATATGTAATATACAAAGACTTTCTCCTCTTCAAACTCACAGGGACACTTACGATATGATCTAATTGTGGATCATTGACTAATATCCGTGTGTTATGTTATGGCAACAGGTGATTTAGCTTCTAAACTTAAAGGTTATGAAGATGAGGAAGAGGAAGAAGACGAAGAAGACATTATGGCTGTACAAGGTAGCGATGGTCAGCAGTATGTCGTGCTAGAAGTAATTCAGTTAGCTGACAATCAAGGAACTGAACAGGTCAGTAAAGATAGTTTAAAAGATCTGTTTAGTTTTTGAAATAAATATAGAATAATACGTGCAAAATTTCTATTACAACAGATGGCAGTGGTCGCCAATGAAGATGGAGAATTGATGATGCAGGATCCCTTAGGACAAGAGAATGGTATAGTAACTGGCACAACGGACGAAGTTGACGAAGTGGAAGAAGAGATAGAAATGCAAGAGTTAAAGGTGGAAAATATTACTTCATCTAAATCTCCAGCACAGAGCATACCAAGCGATTCTAAGTTGCAAAAAGAAATGGAAACGTGCTTCGGTTTCGACGAAGTAAGTATTTCGGGTTTTAATTCGGTAAATTTTTTCCAGAGACGAAATTGATCTATTTTGCTCAACTACAATTACAAAAAAATATGTACGAGTTAAGATTTGTTGCTCTGATACAGTTTGTTCTTCCTTTTTTTCTAGGAAGAAGAAGAAGAAGATGGAGAAACGGATAATAACATAAATATGTTACAGACCATTTCGTAATAAAAATTATAAGAAGAACGTACCTATACATAATAGTTCAATGTTTACTATTTTCCCAGTGTTAGTGTACGTATCTTTAAACAAGAAGTTTTTTTATAAAAAAAAAAAAATAGTTGAGAATATTATATTCTGTGTACAAAAAGACTGTGAGAGTGCAGTGTATTGCTATATAATACAAAAATATCTCAAATTTAAAAGTAGTTCTAGTAAAGAAAGTGAGACAGTAAAACAAGAGGAGTTATTCTTTGGAAGCTACAATGTGTGGCTAACATGTATGGTACAAGAACTTCTTTTGCCATTAGTGCATTAGATATATGTAATAATTTATGGAAGCATTGTAGTTTTGTGGTCTAGTAAAATATCCAAGCACATGTATAAAATACATTCATGATATTGTAAAATATTGATTTACGTCATGTATGTATAATATATGATTTAATTTAATATATATATATATATATATACATATATATGGGTATATGTGCATATATGTGTATATATGTATGCATGTTTATATAGATATACATGCGTATATATATAATCACTAATAAGAGAATTTCTTATAAATAACATTAACATACTTATATGTAATAAGTTTGAATATGTAACAACAATAAGAAGATACATTTATTTAATACGATACCTCTTGACATAATATTTTTAAACAAATTTATTTAAAATTACAATATGTAAAAACAACTAATGATGATCGTTAAGTAAATGGAACTAACATTTATGGTTCTATTTAAAAAAAAAAAAAAGATATATATGAGGCTGTATATAAATAAAAATGCTTTTTATCATATCTCAACATCTAAGGATCATTCTAAAGTTGTAGCATAAACGAGAAATATCAGGAAACAGAAGTGATAACGAAATTTGATTATCTCAGAGGTATTCATATTGTCGGTTATAGCAAACTCTTCTTTGTGTTTGTAAGTAGAATTTCAGTAGATAATTACTTCGATTTTAACAAAAAGATGCTTCTGTAAGATTAATCTTACAGAAAGAAAATTAATATATATTAATTGTGATAATTTAGAAAAAAGAAAATATATATTCTTAAGACTCCTCCTCACTCAGTCATCTTAGATGATTTTGGATTGCCGCAATTTAACTAATACGATGCAAATTTACGAGTATATTTTCTCGCTAACATAATCGAAGACGACTCAGTGAGTATTGAGAAGCCTTACAAGAGAATAATCTACATATCTATCATTTGTATTCTTTGATAAAATAGTTTCTGTTTGCAAGTAGCAATATCAAATAATTTTGGTAAATGTACACATGTACATTATCGTTTTTTTTTTTTTTAATAGAAAAAAGATGTTTAAAAATTAACACATGATTAAAAAAAAATAACTATAGATTTTTGTTCTGTACGAAAACTTTTGCGAGTCACTTTACGTCGTATACGTTAAGCAGTCTCTTACATATATATAATACATACATATATACACTGTTTAATTATTATCTCTCGAAGTATTTTTACTTTAAGGACGTGAGATTCAATAGTAATCGGTAATGATAGATAATAAGTTTATGTATATTTGCTTAAGAAAATAGTTCGATTATACAGGTTTTAATATCTCAAATATATGTATGTGCTACTATTGTTTTTTTTTTTAGAAGCAAATAATACTACGACGAGATAATTTATGTAAATGATGAGAGACGAGGTGACATTCTTTTTATACTAAGAGCAAATCCTCATACCTTCTTCATCAGTAGAACGATTAATGGATCCTCTAATCTCCTTCGTATTCTTTATGTGTTAATAAAGCGTACGACACACATATGTCTACAGATCTTACAACTATATAGTCAAACTGTATAATAACTGCTCGTATACAGTATTGCTCACGAAGTAAGTTATTCCGCTTACCTTGATAGGTCTCCGACAAGGTAGGCGAACAATGAACATTGTAAAAAGTATGTACAATTTTTTTACACACAAATTGTACAATTGTAATTTAATGATCAATTACTATATGCTGTTTAAATTTCTGCACTTTTCTTACATTGTCCCAAAGAAAATGAAGCGGTGTAAGATTTTCTCGATAATAAACATTGTGTCGTCAACACCACAGCCATTTCAATTATTCAATATTCTGCGTGTTCGCGCACGTTGAATAATTCATTATAAGACTGAGAGATTTACTTAGGAATAGAACGTTTTTATTTGGTGATTCAAATGCGTTTACCGAACTTGGAAACCCAATCTTTTTACCTTTCCGATACCAATTTCCTCCGTTTAGTCAACACAAATGTGCGTCTACATGCGCATATTTACCTCCTCTATTAGCGTTATTAGAAAAGGCCGCGCCCCAAGTGCACCCTCTTGGTCATCAACCCTAGCAGGCAAGTTTCTCGTTTATAGGGGGGCATGTGTTTAAAGCGTTAAAGCACACGACACATTGCGTGATCCACATATCTTTTGTTCGCCGTAAAAAACAAATGTAATAGTTTCGCTACATCAATTTACATATTTTCGTATATTTCTCTTCTGTACATCTAGTATTTGTTTGCATATAAGTTCCGGATGTAATAAAAATCTGTCAGTGTTTACTTCGTTTGCTACTACATATGTGTACGTGGTTTATAAGTTACTTCGTTCGGTTTTGTTCAATTTGTATTTTTACAGTATGTATTTATACGCGTATTATCGGTGGCGAATGCATTTTGATTAAGAAAGGTGAAATCGTCGTCCCGTCGGGACCGGTCAAAGGGTCGTAACGTTAAGAACGATTTACGGTAAACTCCTTTTCGACCCGCGAGTGAGATAATCTCTCGAGTTGTGTGCGCGACAGCAACATGTATACACACGTAATACCACTGTCGACAAACAAAACGGACACACAGGGACAAATGGAACACGGAATACAAACCCACGCGAATGCACTCTCTTCGCCTCCCACGGTCCTCACCGCGATCTATACCTACGTGGCGAGCGTCGACCACATAGGTGATGATGTTTTGCGAATCAGCTGAAACTCTCGGTCTCGAGTGCGCTGACCCGGTCGAAAAAGGCGAAAACGTGCTGTTTGCCCGCGTTGACCTGAATATCAGATTGCATCACGCCGAAAGTGGTCTCGTCGACGAAAAATTACATATGTAGGTATGCAAAAAACCACGTATATATCTTTACATAGTGAGAGAACACGCGCGCGTGGAAGCCAGATAATACTCTCGCGTGTCGGTGAACCCGCGCGCCGGGCGCGCGCGTAATCACGTTCTTCTCGGTCCACGCGCGCAACGAATGCAGAAGCATGCCTGCGTGCGTGCGTGCGTGCGTGTGCGCGCTGCAATAAACCGTGTGCGTGCACACTACTGCACACACATGTTGTTCGAGCTTCCTTTTCACGAGGACCACCTAGACCGGCTGACGATGATCCAACAGGATTTGACGCCGCGAGAATCTACGTGCTCGCTACAAATTGCGCGTGCACGTCGCCCGTATACGTAAATTACGCACACGGCCTATCATTCTCGGAGATAGTGAGAGAGCAGATAAATGAGACACGGCCGAGCGGAGACACGAGCGAGCGGGGTCTGAGCTGTGTGTGCCCGCGCGTCTCACACACACAAAGTCTCTCTTTCGAAATCACCTTACGAGCGTCGATCTCGCGTGACGAAGATCGCGTGTGCGCTCCCAGCCGCGCACGAAGGATATTAAATGGCAATGTTTCGTCGTGTATTATGATCGACAGAGCGCCTAGCCGCGAAATATGTACGTGCTACACCGCGGGGAGAGAGAGATTGATAGCCGGGACGGAAAACAGCGCGCGGCACATATACGAAACCCAAACGAGACGAGTGGGTTTCAAATGTCAAGTCCAGAGGAAAGGTGTTTTCTTTTAACATTGAACGAATCCGTATAATGACACGCAACAACGGGTTTGATTGATTTATTTGTGTCGCGATGCTGAGTTTTCACAATCGGGTTTGCGCATACACACACACACACATATATATCGTTGCGCTTTCCCTCTCTCTCTACGTTTCGTTGCGAGTTTCAAATTTTTATGTACTTTTATAGAAATGCTGTTCTACATTTTCAACGTAAGCGCGGAATGTATATTGTTCTACTATTAGACATGCCTCTCCGCAAAAAGTTAATTGTATCCACTATTAAAGCCTGGAGAGAGAGGGATAAAAGCGAAAGTATGTACGTGAGATAGCTGAAAGGGACATAAATATGGTGTAAAATTAGCTTCTAATTCTTCCTCCATCCTCCCCCTCTTTGTGTATAATCACAGAAATTGGTTATAAAGTTGCCTAATATCACGTTCGCATATCTCGTTGACCCGAGTCATAAACGCGGCGGAAACACAATGCCAGAAGCAAACGAAGTTCTCACTCAATTAGACGGAGAGCGCACAAACGCGCTTTTATACTGTTATAATTTACAATTCCGAAGGTGTTTCTTTCTTCTTTTCTGTTCTATACAGTAGAGAGCCCGTTTTTCCCCCGAGAGAAATCCGCTAACTGTCACATTTCTGCGGTCTACCTAATTGCAAGTAAGAAACACTTTGAGAGAGATTCGCGTTCAGTCGATTCCAACGTCTCTCGCAACGACGATTACGAAATTAGAGATGTCCGTCTCGTTGATGATTTTGCGGATTTTTAGAATGTTTAAAAATAATACGATAAAATCGCGGGCTTTTTATTAAATCAGATTTAATCGATTGCGTCGAATCTATCTGTGTGTAGGTATCTCTGCGTGTATGTTATTGCTGTGTATTTATCAATCAGACATAAGATAGAGCGGCTGAACAAAACAAAGTGTTAATAAGCGGGTACGCGCGCGGTTACCGTCGATCAACGGATACGCGAGACAATGATGACGATGACTGCGATCCGCGGTTCTACTGTGTGTTGCTGCCGTAATTATTGCATAACGCACGTTACGCAAACTTGATACGCGGGATCGCGTCAGCTGTTGGAAACGCGTTTTCCCGAGATATTATTTGAGAACAATAATCTCTCGCTATTCTATTGATTTATATGGTGTCTCGAAGGAAACTTATACGTATATACATTATTATAATATATTGTTCGAGTATCGCACTCTAGATTTTCTAATACTAAAACTCAAACACTTCTCTCTCTCTCTCTCTTTCTCCTAATAACACGTACATACACTGTGTGTTCTGATAAACGTATATCACCGAATATATTGTTACACATGTCCCGAGATAATTGCTAAATATACGGGCGAGGGCAGCAACGCGCGCATATGTTCCTCTTCACGCTACCATTCAAGTAAACGCCTGCATATTTTGCGTCCGTATCGGGAAGCGTGGTAGTCACGCCTATTGTCTAGCGATCTACCATTATAGATCGAACATCCGCCTCGACGAGGTAATCCGGTCTTTGTACTGTGTGAGTCGACGCTATAATTATGCTTGTGATTTCCTATTAATATAACCGCCCAGAGAGACGAGAGGACACGTAAGGACACGTGTATGCAAACTAAGGTGTTTTACTGTCGCTCGACGAAGAATGCAAAAAAAAACATACATACATATATGCTGCTTCTCAGTTCACATTCACGTTTCTAACGCGCACACAGAAAACTTCATTTCAGTAAAAGTTCGATATTTAAATTTTCAAGATAAATTCTATTTTGTTTTTGTTTTAATTATATTAACCAAATACAAAAAAAAATTATATTAACTAAATAAAGAGTATATTTATATATGTATATATTTGTAAGATAAGAAATTTTTGCACAATTTACTTTCACTCTGAGTTGAGAGCGCGGTTTGCAACTCTCTCTTTCTCTTTTGTTTGAAAACCTATAAATTTTCCAGACGGGAAGAAGAAGCGATAGATTAGCTTTCCGCGTGAACAGCAGGAGTTACGCATCGTGGCAGATGTTTCGGCGCCGTCGTTCGACCATTCAGAAACGGGGCTTGGTCGATCATTTATCTTCATGAAATTCGGACAACGCGAGCATGCTTTTCTCCAACATTTCGATCCTTATAAAGTACCGCGTGTGTGCTTTACGCTCTCGGCGTCTGTTCGAACGGAATGAATCTCGTAGCCGTTTGCTACGGGTCAACGTAATCGCGCACCCACGAGCAACGCCATAATCGGGTGCAAAACATTACGTCTTTATCGCTCCGTATAGTAGTTGTGCGTGTCTCCGCGCGGGCAAACAGCAAATGCCAATTTGCAACGAGGGCGTGGCGCCATTCAGCGAGATTCGCAAGGACAGAGACATTAAGTTTTCTCCCGTCGCACGATTTGCATCCTCCGCGAAGATCAGCGATTTATTGAACGTAAAAAAAAGTCTGCGATAAAATAAAATCGAAAGTTTGGCTTGTAAGTGTATGTGTAATATTTTAAACATATTTACTTTAAAAAATACTTTGACAAAACTCTAAAATATTCAACTGCACGAAATAAATGATATAAACTTAACTCTTAGAGATTCGGAGATCCGAGGTATCTTACCGACAAAGAAGACTTGTACACAAGACATTTGATAAGATATCCATTGTTGTGTCCATATAACTCGGGGCGGTCGTTCTCTTGCGCTTTTGAAATGGATACCATCTTGAAGAATTCTGTCTCTGTCTTTCCTCTCGCCTCGAATAGGTGCTCTACCTAATAATAATAATTTACAGTTAAAGACGGTGAAATCACTTGACGTTCATAACTCGTAAAAAGAAGTACCGAGAGAGAAACGATAAAAGAAAAAACCCTTGATGATACGTCTCGCCTAATTTAGGCAGACGTGTAACGCGTGTACGAGGCTCTCGTCTCGACATGTACAGAATAAAACGCGATGCATTACAACGCGCACGTGTGCATGTGTGTGTGTGTGGGGGGGGGGGGGGGGGAAAGAAGA
>QVNV01012304.1:0-40510 GCA_014825455.1 Pseudomyrmex pallidus
GCCGTCGAGCGTGTTGCACGAGCGGCTTGCTTGTTGGTTGGCAATAATTCGCGCAGCAACCGTGTCTGTGTCAAGGCGAGCTAATTAGTTGGGTTGATAGCTGAACCGACTATAGACACGAACGGGCTCTATGCTCACGTCGGGGATCCATTATGCAAGACAGTGCAACCCGCACTAACGAACTAATTTGCTGCGCGTCGCGCAAAATGGAAGAGGCGCAAAGACGGGAAGAGGGGGAGGAAAGGGATAAGGAGGGACACGAAGGCAGAAACAGACGTGTACACAAACGTATTACAGGTGCAGGCAGTTATTAGACGTCGTAACACGTGTAACTCGAAGCGACGTTTGCCCCCTTCGAAGGACTTTGTTTGCTGTGCGGAAAATACATGACGGAAATGCAATTATCGCGCGTATAGAGTTTTTTTTTATCATCTCACCCGCAACGTAATCTTCAACACAAAGAGATGAACATCGAAAGCTCAACGCAAAGGAAAAGTAAATTGTTTCCAAATGCGCGAACGAGATTACGTGACGATTCAGATCAATTTCGTGGTAATTTCTTCTAATAAGGATCTCGTTTTGTACAAAATGCCATCCGCTAAAAAATTTACGAACCCGTTTAACCCCGCTTTAATCCGGCAAAGCTCGGAGAGGGTGAGGTCTTTTCCAGACGCGCGCGTAGCGGCGAATTCACGGCAAATTGTGCGGCGCGAGCCCTAAATAAATTTCGTCGCCGGGGCTTTGTATTCTGACGCGACAGGAAATTTCCGCGTGGGTATGTAGGTTGTTACGCGCGCTCCTAGAGGAAGAATGTTGCGAGGTATTTCGGGCAGATGCTCTTTTGCCGTCCCGCAACGGATAAGAGTCTCAAAGTCAAACGCGAGATACGCCCTCTCCCGGAAAAACGAGATCTGCGTATTAATAATTTGAATCACGTTGCGCGATCAATCCGATGGTCGAATAGTTTGATGTTGAAGGAAAATTTTCGTAAAATACGCAATCGTGCGTAAATTTTTTTTTCTTTACTGCACGTTGCTGCTTGATTTTGAAAACAAGAGTCAGAGATAAGAAATGCGGGAAGCTCGCGCGGAATCGATTATTTAATCTATACGTCGTATGTCAAAGGAATTATATACGCGGTTATGTGTTTGTATCTCGCTCGACACGAGGGATTTCCCGACCGATTTATCGTGGATTATGCACGTGCCACGCAATTGTGACAATGAAAGGCCCGCATGTCCTATCGAACACGTGTGCCTATCCGCTTAAGGATCAATCCACTTTAATGTCCAGCGACAATCTGTATCTCACGCGCCAATTGTTTGCTTTCGCCTTGCGGAGGACGTATTCTGGAGAGGTCGCGTAATCTTCTAAAACAAACGACGCGTAACTTGACAAATTGCGTTCTCCTCTCTTAAAAGAAGTTCTTGCTTAATCGAGACGCGTGATGCTGATGGTTATCGGAACTTCAACTATTAAAAAAAAAAAGCAGACGATTTTTTCAAATATCTTAAAGTTGAGCGCTAGATTCACACCGGCACGTCGTTGCACGTGTGTATCGCAGTACATATCGCATAAGCGCCGTTCATACCGTATATTAAACCGACAACGTTGGCCGCCACCCATCCCCGCCTCTTCCTTCGACCTGGCACGAATGTGATCTACACGTGGCAATATTGCACCACATGCCGTGAATTCTCTCACAGCCATTTCGCCTAATCGAGACGACGGCGGTGCCGCGCGCCGCCGCTCGGTGCTCGCAATCGTCCAAGTACAACCCCCACCCCGGTAGCCATAGTGACCATTAAAAGACGACCGGCGACGGGACGGGGGACGGCTAAATTAAAAAAATTTGCTCTTTTATTTCTATTACGTTAGAACTATAAGTTTTTTTTATACAAATGTCCGCGTGTAAAAATATAGACGTTTTCCTTACGAATTAATATACTTATTAGATATGAAAACGTCGATGTGGATTTTATTCCGGTCATTCGTCACCGCGGTTTCAATATTTCAGGAAATCGAAAGGATATTGCGATTTAACGTCGTGATAGATGTAACTTCTGTTCTGTCCAGCAGACTTCCTGAATATTCCACAAATTTCGTGCTTTTGTATCGTGCATGTGGATACTACGGTCAGCAGCAAGACCGCTTCCTCTTGATTTATTTCAAACTCGGAAGAAAACAAACGTTTACTTATGAAATCGGACTTTATTCGACATCGAACTGAGACTCGGTACTAAAATACTCAATATAATTAAAATATCGCGATGTTCTGCATCAGAAATGTACACACAAACAGAGACGAATGTTGAGATAAAAAAATCAGATTATTAGATGCAAAAAATGTTATTTTCTCGTCGAAGTAGACAGCAGTCGAACGAACGCGTGTTTGTCGTGTATCAACAATGTCTCTTCGATCACAGCCGATTACAATTCATCGATTGTATATACGACCGTAATCCTCTTACTAATTCGCACGCATTACATTACAGACTAGAATCTCGTAGCTTAGGTCATCTCTCTCTCTCTCTCTGTCGGATCCTCGGATTGATAAAGATTATGTCAGGTCTTCAACGTTGGCGATATCAGAGCTCAATCGGTACATATGAAACGACACAGCTGATAATGAATTGCATTATTCGCGAAACGTCACGCGTATCGATATTTGTTAGCAGATGAATTGTGTTTTGCGCGCGGAAAATGTATGAAAAAA
The DNA here is from genome assembly GCA_014825455.1 of Pseudomyrmex pallidus. Taxonomy (NCBI): domain Eukaryota; kingdom Metazoa; phylum Arthropoda; class Insecta; order Hymenoptera; family Formicidae; genus Pseudomyrmex; species Pseudomyrmex pallidus. The sequence goes on from QVNV01012304.1 coordinate 2,717, forward strand.
TCAGCGTGTTGTCGACGGTAATGAATGTAACGAATCGCGTTCCGAATCGACGAAACTAAAGAGAAAAAAGAGAACAATTCGATGATATAATAAAGTGAGAGACCGCGATCTTGATGATGCGTATAAAGACGGAGGGTTAATCAAACGTTAGAAGTTACTACCGTAAATTTATCTCCGGTTAGCGCGGAAAACAGAATTTACGGTCGTAACGTAGATCGATCGGCTGTCTCGAGACCAAATGGAGTCTGAAATTCTTCCGCGAGCCGACTAAAAAACAAGATTTACGGTAATTGGATTTTGTAATTCCATCTATCCAGTCGGATTCTAAACCGACCGAAATTCAAAATTTCTTCCCGTGGCTGGACAACACGGGAATCCGATTTACGGTAATTAAGTTCCGTAATTCAACGCACACACAAACGACTTTTAAAAAACAGAGAACAATGAAATTCATTTGGCTACGTGCTTTAGTTTCAAACACTAAGCGCGACCGGTGTGACTGGTCGATTTAAAAGCGGCGCAAACAAAAGTAAAACTATTCAGTGCGGAGATGCGCGGATTTTCGTGTTTTACGTTAAATAATACTTCCGGCGCAATAAATGTCTAATTAATCAGCGCGGAAAGAGAGAGAGAGAGACAACATCAAAGAGAGAAATAAAATCTGGAACGTACCGTGGATAACTTCGGATTTTTCTCAAACTTTGGGGGAAAAGTGTCTGTGGGAAATAAACGGGGAGACGTTTGACTTGAACTTGAAATTCACGTGAAACCGCGCATACCGACCAGTCGGGAAAGTAATGGCGACCATCACGAACATGTCATCCGAAATCGATATGTATATACATATATAAATATCCCACGAAATATTCCTCAATCTTCTCGCAGTCGATCTCTGTCGAAAAGCCTGACGGTGTCTCTTCGCGAGACATCTCCGATATTACAAGTCCCTGCTGCCCGTCCGGCTCGCGGCTCACCAACGCTATTTATGCCATGAATTATGTAAGAGCGGTTTACAGTTTCGCCCATCGGGGAAGAAACGATAAAAAGCTCTACGACCGTATTATTCTGGAATCCGTGACAAGATGCACTTTCGCGAGATGCGACATTACGCGTCGAACGGCGTAAAGCTTCACCTGGGTCTCCGAAATGCAGTTATCAGCATACGGATATTGATCTCGGAAGAGTTTACAAATAGCTGACGCTTATTTTAAATAAGTTTTTAATTAAGTCGCTTTTCGCAAAGTTTCAACTTGGAATTAAATTTAATTCGAACATAAAATATCGCTCATTTGCAAATTATTCATTTCGAATATTACGACAAAATCCGATCGTTTCGCTTAAGTGGACTTTGAAAGTTTTATTCAAAACACCAAAGCTTCTTCCAAAAGATAGTCGTAAATATATAAGACAAAACGAGATAACAAAAGTCATTTATTCTTGGCCTTAATAACACACGATCGATATGATGATATAATATAAGTAGTACAATGACTCTTTTATCGCGGCAGTTGACACTTGTTCGATCGAAGGTTAATGCTCTCCTTAGGAGATGTCGTTCTTATAAAATATTCGCGGTATTTGCATTAAGACGCGTCTCCGTCGGATATTAAAGCTGCCTCAAAAGTCAATTTTGCTAATTTTATTATTTAATATTTTTTTATCTGCAAACTCGAAGTCATAAGAAGTTTTAAGAATATTCATATTGACACACGAATATCGATTTTATTTTACATTATTTTTTTACACATTCAGCTCTTACAGGATTATATCTACCGATTCTCCGTATCGGATTATATCCGATATCTACCGGATATATATTTACCGATTTTCGAGAAAAACAAGTGCCGGCAAATAGAGTCGTCTCTTTGGTAACCGCGCACTTTAAAGACGTTGTCTAACCATAGTGAATAAAGTATACCTTGTGTTAAATACGGTGCCACTAATCTAATAACCCTTCAGTGCTCCTCAACTACCGCTCGAATCTTTGCAAGTTAAATTTTTTTCCTGTCCTTCGGGGCAGGACAGGAAAAACAGTTACTCGTGTTAATGCGTACCGCAAAATCTTCTGTGGCGACTTTATTTATTTTTATTTATTCAGCGAAGCTTAACATAAATAGACAACAACGACATCGCGCGGCACAAAAGAGACAAGACTAATAAACGCGCGGCATCCGAAGTTTAACATCACTTGCCGTTTATTGGATGAATGGCAGTACATCGAAAACCTTTTATCGGGGTTGTTTATCCCCATTACCGCGAGAGTTAACATTTCTGCGGGATATATATCGCAGTTCCCGAAGCGAGGAGATCAGCGAGGTTATAAGGTCACGTCACTCATCATGCTCGAAATTTTGTTACAAGTACGTACTAACACTATCGCACGCGCGATTGATCGTGACCGATTACGTATTGTGCGAAAACGTTATTACATGCGATGTCGTCCGCGTGTCTAACATTTGCACGCAAAAGTGCGCGAATTGCATGCCCGCGTCCTTACTTGCACTGATCACGCAATGCGTTGTTTTGCCCATACGAAATATTGAATAAAAAGATAATCCGTTTTCCGTACCTCTTCAATACATTTCTCTGGATTTTTTGCACAGAAACATATAAACTTCTAGTTTATACAAATGACAAAAAGACCAAGTATCGTTCTTCTTTTCACTAATTTAGTCGATAACAAAAGAAATATATGTGGCAGACTAATAAGAAAACAAACTAATGAGATTTTTCAACGTTTTGTTTTCTTTTCCAAGAGATTGACAATATTAAAATATTATAATTTAATTCGCAGTTCTCTCAAAACAAATTTTACCAGAAATATCGCGCGTGTTTCCGTTGATTTCACTCACCTATTGTGATCGCGATTTTACGGAAAAGCAAGAATTGATTGCTTGTTTGAAGAGGGGATTTCCGAGTTAAAGGACAATAAGGAAATAACGATCATATTCCACAAATAGCCGTGCTCCTTATATTCCACTCTGTTCCCGCTATTCTTGTTCCTATTGCCTTCGAGTGGCGGAATACGACTTGCACGGCGGGGAAAGCGTGGCAATCGATGCTCAGGCACGTTCGCCGGACCCGAACCACTCCCCCAATCTGGCTGGCAGTCGCCAACCTGACCAAACAACAGTCTCCAGTCCCGTATAAATTAAAGCAATTTGCATGTCACGCGCGCGCTCACAGGTCCCAGATACGAAATTTGGCACGGTGGAAACGGCCAAAGACCGAATGTCGTTAGTCGAACACTCTGTAGCCGCCATTTCCGCTCGATCCCGCGCACGCACGGAGAAGATATTGCTCGAAATTCTCAGGGATCGCGAAAACGGCAAATGTAGATCGTACGCTCGTTTCAAATTCCTCGTATAAATTCCATCTCTTCCGTCAGACGCCGTCATTGATATTCGTCTATTCTCTTGTGCGCAATTGGAACAAATGGTATAAATTTACCGTGATTTTCTTGTATCCGTCACTTTTTCAATTTGCACTTCTATATTCGGCGAAGAAAAAAAGAAAGTGACACGAATATCGCATTTATTCCGTAATTCCATTAACCGTTTATTTTATTAGACGACACTTCGCTAAGAGACTTTCACAAACCGAACTGTTTGTCACAAATGTCCTTTTTAAAAATATACTTCTCGCAATTATGTAAAATGAGACTAATTGAATGGATACTCGTTACAAGCGAAGATCCCTCCGCTTTAACGTAACGGACACTTTGCGCCCACCTCGTTTTATACCCACGATCTTTCTCCTCCTTTTTCTTCTCTCTTTTTACGTTATGTTCTCTCTCTCGTGGCACGTCGTATCTTTAATAATATCACAGGCCGACTTCCGAGTTCTCTCTCTCTCTCTCTCTCTGTTGGCAATCCTCGGCCTCTGACCGGCTCCGTAGGTGGCGGCGCCAGGCCTGAAACAGCCCTGCGGGCCTCGCTACGGACTGCGTTACGTTCCATTATGCACGCCGGTCGATTCTGCTCGAGCGATTTAACATGCATTAACTTGTAAACTCGCGACTTGCCGTGTACTCGATAATGCAGCCGCCACCGACGCCACCCGCGTGTCTGCCAGCCTGGCGCTGCGCGGGATGCCTTTTAGAAGAAGAGAAGAGAAAGGGATGTGCGAGCTCGCCAACAAACCCTACTTTCACCTCATCCCTCGCTCTCCCACCCGTCGACATGCCAAGCTCGCGTTCCATCTGCCATCCAGAACGACTTCCAGAGCTTTTGATAATACATTATTAATGAGCCGAGCGCAGCAAAGAGCCACGAGAGTCTCGATTCTTCCGAATTCGAAATTCCGATCTCCTTCCTCTTCTGTCCCACGAAAAAAGAACAGGAATAATATTTAAATAATTATCGGACCGTCGTCGCGGCGCATGAATTGTTCGCGACTCAAGAAACCCGTAACTTCCTCCCGAAGCTAAGTATTCATGAATGCCTCGTCGTGATTAAAAGATGCCGTTCGATGAAAAACCTGATGTGAAAAAGAGACGGAGGGGAAGGTCTCGCCGCATGGAATATCGTAAACTTTGTTTCAACGTTTGTCACGTCGAACATTTTAAAATATCAAACAATAAAGCGATTCGCAAATAATATCAAGAGATTTCGTATGACAGGTAAAAAATGTTATTAAAAATCGATTTTTCATACGGTAAAAGACATTACACATTTATTTCTGTGTGTGTGTGTTCTGGCTTTAGTAGGTAACAACGCCATGTGCAGCACGACGCGTATTATTGTGTCGTATCCGTCATTCCGCGCGATAAAATGAAACTCGAACATGAATTTGCGATAAACAGCGAATTGCGCGCATTTGGACGTGCACAACTTTATGCGAATATCTGACGCTTTGAAGAGAAAGGGGGAGAGAGAGAGAGCGCGCGAGAGAGAATTGTAAAATCCCGAAATAGTCGTCCTTTTAAAACGCACGAAACAACCTATCCCATTGTACATGTGCATACATATTATCAATATATTTTGCAAATGAACAGCGAGATAAAAACCTTTTAACGTTTTGGGAACGTGCGACGTAACAATCGCACGTGAATATAAATGTATCTCTCGCGGACTTTGTCGCGGGAAGAAGAGCGGATTATTGCTACGCAATAAGCGCAGAGATTAGAGTGCGTATAAAAACGATTCGTCGTTCTCCGGAAAGAACAAACAGACGTACAAATCAGGTGAAATTTACTCGGCGAAATTTCCACAGTCCTCAAAACCGTGTTAACGACGTGTTGTCGTCGCACTTGGCAATGAGATTGAAAAAGTTATCTCGCGCGGGTTCCCGACGAGCGTCGAGAGACCGGAACGCTCGAGAGAGGGATGTTAATCGACGGCGAAACGCAATTCGGAAAGTAAACCGAGGAAGGAAGAGCCGGAGAGAGAGCGGCTTCACAAGGGGTTGAAAAGTGACGCGACAGAGAAGGGCGAAGTAGATGCAGTACGGCCGCATAAGTGAACCTTGATGCGGCTGACCATTCAAATGAAAGTCCTCTCTTGCGCCACCTCTCGTTTTCCCACCCTCTCGTCTCTCCCCTTCAGCGCGCAATTCACTTCCGTTTCAAGTGGTCAGCCTCCGGCGATCGTGCGGCGCGCTGCTGCGAGAGCGCGAGTCGCAATCTGTCCCTCGTCGAAAATCACCGCGGAAACAAAGTAAAAGCTCCCACCGGAACCTCGCGCTATAGAATTCCTAATCGAAACTAGAAGACCCGTGGCTCGGTTCTACGTGCACGGAGAATCGATAGCGCCGCGTTTATACCGATTCCGAGATCGAGATTCCGCCTCGCGCGCGTATAAAACGTCCGAACTGATTGCGGACATCGCTAATCGACGCGGGTAGGCGGGAGTTGATTAAATATCTCATTGTGTCGGTAAAGTTGAAAATTCTTCGCGACACGACGACCGTATAAACAATATAATGTCTGTCAAAGTATAAATTATTGTTAGTGAAAAATAATTGTAAATCGTATGCGCATACACAAAACGCGTATTTTCGACGATAGATAAATTGAAGGGAATTAATTATCTCATTAATACGCGTTAAATAAAGCATAAATCTCTTTATTGTCGTACAAACGTTTTGATCGAATTAAATCGGAAGAGAGATATAAATTTGGAAATAAAATGTATAATAAAATCCGAACTAATTGCGTTAACGAATTATAAAATGCTCGAAAAGCTAATTACGTTACTTCGAAGAGAGATAAAAGCTGTGTGTTGTCCCTCAGCGAAGAATGAAATTTAATTAATAATTTATACAGACTTTTTACTTTCTTCTCGCGAAATAAATTCTCATTTAAACGTATTCCATTACTTCCGTAAAGAATCATTAATAATAACTGAGTGATTAATTGCTCTGGAGAAACGAGTCCTTTGATTTGGTTAATCAGCGCGCGCTTCATCTCGAAACAGATGAGAGCGTCATCCGGTTCCGTCTCATCTCCGGGCAGAATTCTGAATTTCTAACGTTTCTTCGGGAAGATCTCGAAAGAGGAAGAGAAGAAAGTAGCCTTCGCGCGCGCGCGCGCGACGGCAGTCACTCGAGGAATTACAAGATAACAGCCGCGCCGGCTCGAGCGCTCTCTTTCTCTCTCTCTCAACGAAGAGAGCGTCGTGCCGTTCGCAGCCGCAAAACTATTTTCCGATAACGACCGACACTCGCTCGGTGGGGTACATTTGTTCCAGACTCGCGCCCTGATTGCGCGGGACGCCCCGTTTTCCCCGGATGCATATTTTATCCCGCTGACAGATTTATTGCCGGTATGGTTATCCGGCCGCGCCAGCTTCTTCTTCCGATTTTATTGTTTTTATTTTTTGTATATCTGAAGAGGGGGATCGTGTGTCTCTTCACGCAATTGTCAACTGTCACGCGTCGCGCGCGTAAGAGTAGGAGCACATTATCAAACTGCCCGAATGACGAATAGCTTCGGCAACTCGTCGCATCACGGCGATTAAAAATTTAACGTAGATCGCGTCGATACAAAATATGCTTGTTGCACTAGTACGTAGTACTACTATACTAAGTAGCGTTTTGAGCAGGGGAATAAGATTTTTCTAAGCAAACATCATAATATCGCATTTCGGTATATATCGCATATCGATATATCTCGCACATCGATATATCTCGCATATCGATATATCGATCTTCTTTTTGTTTCTAATTGCCGATTCCAACAAAGCGTTAAAACGACTTTCTTGTATAAACAATTTTCCGTTTAAAAATTAAACGGAATATAATTATTCTTTATAGCCGATGTCGTGTGATCGGAGTAGAGAAAAGAGATTTAAAACAAATATAAAAAAATCTAAATTATAATAGTAATATAAAACACAGAATGTTTTCGATCTTAATTTCAAAGTCTAATACAATTCTGTTGTTCTGTAATTTCCAAGTTTACACTTAAATGCCACGGCTCTGTAATTTACTGCTACGAACTGTCGTGAAAATTATGATGCATGGCATCGTATATAGATTTCATACGTCTTGATGTTTTTCTCAACTTTTCCGCCACACTTCAGCGTAGATATATTATTCCGCGGCAAAACTATCTTCCTCGCGATTTTCTCTCACGTGAAATCAATGACGTTACATACATTACTCGCGAGAAAACGTTTCAATACCTCTGAGTTCTTTAAGTTAGAGAGTTCGGAACACAACTTTCGGATTTCTGGGACCGAATTCCAGAACTTGAGGAAATTTATTCAATACGACGCGTATCAGCGCAAAAAAAAATATATATAAACGCGCAAAATAAAAATGTTGTTGCAAGCAGCGACAAATTTAATTCATTTTCACGACAGTCACTTCTACCATATGACCCAGATTTCGATACGTTCGCGTGTTACCGGCGGTTGCCAGTTTCATAACATATATTGGCTATTGTGTAAAGTGCACGGATGTGTGTGTATATGTATGTATTGCCCGGATAAAATCCTAAATTTCAAACCAAGCTGTCGGACGGCTTTCAATGGAATTCGGCCAAAAATAGTTCTTGCTTTATAGTTATTGCGCGAAAAATAAACCAACGATACTAAAACACTCGAGATTAGTAATAATAGAAATTTATTGCAAGCCACACGCGAGATCAAAATTACTTTCTACGGTGTAAAATCTTGTTACAACATTCCTTTCTCGGTTTAGAAAAAATAAAATGTCACGTGTTATATGTGTCACTTATATATGATGCATCAAATATACGGTATTTGAAAAAAAAAAATATTTTGTAAAGTTGACACGTTTCAACAATTAAAAAAAAAAAAAACAATAATAGTTCCAGCAACACTTTTCACAGCTCGATTTCTGATAAACATAAAAAAACGTTGCGCATTTTTAATGTCAAAATAAAAACGAAAAATGAAAAAATTTCCCGACGGCACATGTCAACTTCACAGACACCGTATTGAACTATCCAGACAGCTATGTAGCAGATAAGATGAGGGTTTGAGATGGTCTTTCATAAAATACAGAGAGAGGTAAGTAAGAAACACAAAGTATTTTCAGATAAGAACGTCGGTAGTTTCAACTTTGGGAAAACGAAACTAGGCAAGCACCCGTAATGCTTGCACGTATGTCCCTCCGTTGCAAAACTCCTTTCCAATCACCCACGGACGGTATCCCACGTACGGCGATCTACCGAGCGTTCTCCTACGTGCAAACCACCTTCCGGAGTGTCTCGCCCCATCGTACGTAGAAAGGATACGAGACGGGTAAAATCACAAGACCGTGTGTCCAATAACGCGCACCGACATTTTCCGGAAAACCGAATGCGTCGTGAGAAAAGTTGCGAAAAACAGAAACTTGGAAACAATTACTGTCACCGTTCCAAAGAATAGATGTATAAAAGTATTTCGTGGAGAGCGTTTTCCATTTCTTCCAACGGCAGCGCGGCGCGTAGAACGAACTGACGTAAATTACATTTGAGAACGAGATCTTAACAGCCTTCTTAATAAGAGAGAACGACGCAGCGGAAATTATATTTCGAATATTAACTCACCTCGCAGAGCGAGCAAGTGAATTATTTCGAATGGCGAGAAAAAAAATGTAACTCGATTATACGCTATCTGCAGCGATACCGACGAGGGCGCGAGAGCGTTTAAAATAGTTGCCGAGTTTCCGATAGAAGATATTTCGAGCGCAAAAGCGCCGTTTGGCACACCGTAAATTAGATTCCGCTCGTTCACGCACGTAAGTATTGATTATGGAGGTTCTGGACCTCGGCACGTTCGAGCCCACTTCGGTTTGCCCAAACACACCCTTCGCATTACAATGTTCCGGCCACTCCCGACCGCAGGAACATTGCACCTTCCATCCCCCCGTTCGCGAAAGCATTGTGATTTGCTCCACTGTGTGTTGTGTTTACCGCGCGTCGCCGGTATCGCCAAGTTTATTTATGGAGTCGGGGTGCGCGCGCGCGCGCGGGTCCGGGTTCTTTTTTTTTTATTCTCCCCAAGTCCGAAAATGGCCATTGTGTTTTTCTTCTGCGAATAACGTTTTTTATATTTCCCACATTCATCATTCAGCTCGAATAGCTCCATCGTATATATATCGCGCGGTGAAGAGAAAAAAAAAATTTCAAACTCCCGAAAGAGATCGTAAATATGCGAGTCATATGAGACGATGATAAATGTTGCGCTTGAATCTCAATACGTTGGCATCGAACTCGCATATTTCATTGTAGTTTGTGTGTACACACCCCCGCGCTTCTTGAAGGATTATCGGACCTCGGGATATTGACGCTGGTCTGTGTCACGCGGAGACATTTCATTTTTTTCTTATATTAAAAACTATTCATCGCGCGTACGAGGCGGCGTTGTGTCCGTCGGACTGGAATCTACTTCACACGTTTCGAAATACAAAAGCGATCGGTATAGTTCGCGCGATATGGAGGTACACTGGAGGGAGCGGGAGTTCAAATATTAGACGAAACATGGGCGCAATATATGTAGTCGAAAATGCGAAAAACGCGCGAAATTGGGGGCGACTGATGAAATTTTTTGTTCTTTCACATTCTATTTTCCGAAGAAAGAAAAATCGCGATCGAAACTGAAAAGAGGTCGAAGGTCGATGCGTGCGCATGATTGGCGAGAGAGAGCGACTTGTTCCACCTGATACGAAGGGATCGGGCATGTTTTATCGCTTGTTGGACCGAAATTGGAAGGGTGTTCGATATAAATTCACTTTCGATGGCGGCATTATTTGACATCGACGTAATATGTGGAAATATATGGCGGCGAACCGCAGGTACGAAATGACATTGGAGACGGAAGAAAAAGTTTGGGAGCACGAGAGAGGTCTGGGAGCTCTTTTTTATTCGTCCGTGTTACGACGTTTACGGAGGAAAACGCGTTGGGTAAATCGAATCTCGGCGCCCAACCTTCCTTTGCTCGATCCCCGCAACGAGGAACGAAACGGCAAAGCCGGCTTTAATTACTTTTCGCGAAACAAAAAAAAACTCGCTTTGCAAAGATTAAATTTTAACGCGTCTGTGTGACACAAATTCCGAACCACGGCGGAACGTTTTTTGTTTTTCACGTAATTATTACACAAACCGCAACGCGGTGTTTGCAAGTCCGAAACAAAAAGAGATCTTTTTTGTAATGTCTGCAAACGCGGAAAGGAAATGAGAGTGAATCTTCGTTCGATGTATCAGAAGTTACGTCCGTTCGAAGATATCAAATGTCAAATGAGAGGGAAAAAGGAAAAGAGAAATAAAAGTTCGACGAGATAAAGTTTTTGGTTTTATTTTCTGACACAAAAAAGCGAGTGTTCAGTCCGGTCACGTTCAGTTTGCGCAATTTGCGAAATTCGATTTCGTCGCGTAACGTCGCGCGTCTGAAGGATATAAACAAATTGCGTAACCGATGAACGATGCGCTTTTCCGTGTTCCATCTCTCGTTTTGCCGGCGCGCGGAACGGAAAGGTTTCTCCCGCCCGCATCATCCCTAGAAGCGGCAGACAAATGCAACGCATGAATGACACCGCTGAGAACTAGTGGCTCGTAAAGTATCTACGTCACACGTATACGTGACGTGCGAGGTAAACGTTTCCGGGTCCCCGGAGATTCGCCCAGATCGAAACTCGGGGAAGCGGCGGCGGCGGTGGCGGCGTAGCTACTCCGCGCCATCGAGGGACTGTTTATCAATCAAGTTAAGCAAATACCGTACACGTAACGTAGCGTATTGCGCCGCAGTTACGTCTGGCACATCTGTGTGTGCTCTCGCGCAATGGTCCATTCAATAGGAAATGCGGATAGCACATTACGGAGAAATCCTAAGCATCATTTCACACCGAGTTTGTTCGTTTAAATTGTTAAAATTAAGAGAAAGAGAGACTTGTGAATCACAGGAAAGAGCATACATCATTTATTAAGAGCGGACACACATTTTGCTGAGAGAATTAATTATTTATGGGCTTCAAGTATGAATTTCCACACTCGGTGAGATTATTATAGTTAATATCCTGTATATTTTTAACTTGTTATACATTTTTTGTAAAGTACATATTTTCTTACAAATAACATATATCTCCGAACAAAAATTAAAAAAAGTGGCATTATTTCACATTGATGATGTTAACCTGGAAAAAAAACTTACTTTGCTGCTCGATGAAAATAAATTCTCGACGACTGTACAATTTTCACGAAGAGGATAATCGACTTCTACTTTTACAACCTGCATTAGTGAGCTCGCATGTAATATATCGCTGACGTTCTTCAGGTATATGAAATTTGCGTTACTCATGTTTAGAACGCGCATTGAATAAAAGATGGACCACTTTGCTGCACCTGCATGTTTCGAGTGCGGTGTTACTTGATATCTCGGGATGTGTGTGCACACTCCGGCCGCGGAAATATTTTCGAATGCATCACAGAGACAGAGAGAAAGAGAGAGAGGGGTGTCCATAATCGCACGCGAAATTATCAACCGCGCCCAGAAATTATTCCATATATAACACCGTGTGCGCGCATACGCATAAGTGTGTGCGCACACGCGGACGTTCGTCAACAATGTGTCGTTATTATCGTAGCAAAATTCCAATTTAAATCGCTGTCGCTGAATTCTGCTTCAGAAATTATACCGGCGACATATAAAAGCCCCATCAGACGAGCGTGAAATTGTAACAACTGTAAATCCGTCACGGTTCGCGTATTATACAAGAGTATTTAATTACACGCCGCCGATATTGCACGCCAATATTTACGATAATTTGACATTGTTACGATTCCCCGGAGCGCGCGGTTTTTTTTTCTTTTTTTTTTTTTTTATAATGCACAAATGAACGTTTTAAAGAAATTTGTCGCTCAACGCGAACTTTCGCACGGGCGCATTCCCGTAAAGAAATATTGTCAGTATCATTTTCTTTACTCCATTTGTCTTTTCTTCCTATTTTGATTTTCCACGTCGAAGTTTTCTTCTCTCGCCCTTCCTGCGGACTCGCGCAATATTCGTGATAAATGAGCGCATACCGATAGTGCACTCGTACGAAACGCGCCAAATGCGATTTGGACGCATTCCGCTTCACGAAGGCGCATAAATGTATATGAAGCTATACGGGGGTTGGGAAAGGGAGCGAGAGAAGGACGCAGACGAAGGCGCAGACCCGCGTAATCGCCAACCGCCGGCGCACGATAGGCAAACCGAAAAGAGAAAACCATTTCGATGGAAATAAAGTCCGCAGACCGGCTGTGATACAACGGGAGAGGCGGGATATAAACACCGCGGATAGCACTCGCGATCGTAAATCTCGCCGTGCGAGAGAGGGTTATTGTTTCTTTAATTATCGCGTCGTCTCATGAATCTCCGCTTAACTCCGCACTGTTAATAAAAGCCTTCTTAACGACGGACGCGTACATAAGTCGTCATCCGGGATGCAAATCAGTTACGTATAAATATGTAAATGTATTCCGAGCAATTCCGGACACGGCGCGAGCGAAGAGAACATTTTGACCGCGAACATTCCGATCTGACCGCCACGCCGCGGCAACTTCGCCGATAAAAGCGTGAAAATTATTCGTCTTCGGGACGATAAAATTACGACGTGTCAACAAACGCGCAGCGCGAAGAAACTTCGGACCGAAGCGCGGACTTAATGCGCGTTTGACGTATGGTTTTCGTAAAATGTTGCCCGCCAAGGATGCCAAGTTAAAAGCTCCTCTTCGTGGCTGGCGAGAACTTTACGACTTTTCGGAACGTTGAAATTGTTGCTTTTGAGGAAACTCTGATCCCGACGAATCGATTCGACCCCATCTTGCATTCGCGAAATAAATTGGCACGTTGCGGGGGACGAGTCTCCGTCCGTTTCGCTCGCGTTTTCCGCTAATCAGCTCGATTAAATTCGGCACACGAATTTCGCGCTAACCTACCGCGCGTGTAACGAGAAACACCAGAGGTTACCAAAACTGCCGGGAAATCGAAAAGTCGAAAGTCGTAGCTTTATCCGAAAGTTTTCCGGAGAAATGAGAAAAGAAGACGGAGAGGAAAAGGAAATAGATGGACCTAAACCGATGTTCGCGAATCTTTCGCGAGGCTTATCGGTTTCAGGCACTTTCGAGGCCGAACTCATCGATACAGGTTCGGATGAGCCTTAAACTTCGAAGCCACGAATCCCTCTCGCTTTACCACCGAGAAGTTACTTACGTCGAACGCGAAATCAGGAATGGGGGGGGGGGTTTAATCGCAAAATTCGATTTTCTTTTCTCCGGAAAAAGTTTCTCTCTTTCTCTCTCCCTTTCTCTTAAACTTTCTGCTTCTATTGTGAAAAAGCAAAGTTCGAACGACTCGGCCACATTTAAAAGATAACTACCCCGATATCGTATCTTTATCCCCGCATTTTCTACATATTTTTTTACATAGACCAGACACGACATGCGCGCTTTATTATTAATTTCAACGTGTGTTTCACACATATAACGTTTCAAAAACTACACCACTTTCGAACCACGTTAGAAAACTCGCAAGTCAAACGTAAACACTTTTACGATCAATTGCGCGCGTCACGCGACGTCTCGGCGAGCGTTCGAATTTTGTCGATAAAATTACACACGGATGCACGGGAGACTAATTCGCCGCGCGTACCGTAGCGTTTGAGCGCACGGTCGTAAAAGTCGTTCCCGTAAACAGACGAATATCTCTCCCCTGTTGTATTTTAACGTTTCGGCCGTATATTCGCGCTATCTGGATGAGCGCGCGCACCGAAGTGCCGGTTTGCACATCAGTAATTTTCAACGTGGTTCAACGCGCGCGAAGAACTTGGACGATTTGCACGACGCCCCGTACGTGACTAGGCGCGGTTTTCACCTCCGGTCATTCGGTCCTCCGTCACTTCGCTCCGGCTGGAAAAACAGAGGCGAGACAGGAGAAAGAGAGAAAGAGAAAAGCGCTCATGACCGCAAAATAAATCTCGCTGAAACTCCAAGAAAGCAGAAAACTCTGCCTTCGTCAGCGCGCTTTTATCTCACGGCACGCAAATTTACGTGAAATAATAAATTATCAAAAAATATATATACGGCTTTCTCTCTTGAGAGAGAGAGAGAGATATATATATATATATATATATATATACACATGTGTAATTCAATGCAATAATAAAGAATCGCGCCAACAGGAATATCGGCGCTATATGCATAAATACTGTAACGCGTTTTCCCAGCTTCCCTATCGAATACGGCGTCAATGTCCATTATGCATACGCTACGTTTTCTGATAAAACGAAACAAACGTCCAGAAAAACGTTACCGGTGACGCTCGCGCGCATAGATAGCGACAATATCATTTCCGTTCGTGCAAATTTAACATGCGCGGTCCGAATAAAAGCGCATTCGAACATCGCGTCAAGGGGATATCGGAATAATGAACCGAGAGGAACGTTCGAAAGTGCGGGAATTGCTTTCCGTTCTATTTCGCCGTGAAATTATAATATTCGTGGTAAAAAAAGCACGTGGTCTAGAACAAAATCAATATTTTTTTTTCTGACGATAGACAAGAACTTTCTCAGAGAGAGAAACGTAATAAAATGAAAAAAAAAATACGAACGAAATAGTTTGGCTAAACTGAATGAACGACGAGAACAGAGAGAGAGAGAGAGAACAAAATGCAAGTGTTGCGACGATGAATACTTGACGGCGACTAGCTTTTTTTGCGCGGAGATATCGCTGTCCGAAAGAGCGCGATTAGATATGTATGAGGTGAGGAAAAGGACGAGAGGAACTATGCAAACAGCAGCTATAGGCCTTTTCCATCGTTCGGCCGTTTCAACGTGTAGAAAGTTTCGGAAAACGCGTCACACTTTGTTCCGGACAAAGCTCGACGTGTATGTGTGTGTGTGTGTCTTGTTTCGAAAATAGTTCGATTCTCGTCTTGTTTTTTGCAAATTCGAAATAAAAAGTTTTATTTTAAAACAAATGAGTAAATTTAACGTAACTGTTCACATGCAAAAGTCGGAAAAAAACACGCATATACGCGGTGGAAAAATAGCGTAAAATACACGAAACGCATTTTCTACGCAACGAATTAAAGAAAAAAAACGAATGCCGATGTTTTTTTTTGTAACACAAACAGTGCTATATTTGATTTTGAACTAGCTCTCTAAATTCACGTCGAATATAATGAAACACATACACAGATGCAAAACTGCACGAGGGAGTTTTGTGCATTCGAGCGTGTACAAGTTGCAAACTTTGTCAGTTACGTAAAAGATCGATATAGAAAGTCTAGCGAATCGGAAGAGTTGCAGAGTACCTAGTTTCCACCAACAAAATCAAAATGTTTATACATGTTTAAAGAAATAATTGAATATCACAAAAAATAAGCTTTTTTTATATCGAAGCAAATTGTTAAAAAATATATTTTGACTTGAATTTAAACGAGATTTGAAAAAGTGGTCCATTTTTCGGCTCGCTCGACTTCCACATAATAAATATTTAACCGAGTGTCAACTAAACGTGTCGCTGAAAGGAAGAAATTACAGCGCGACTCTGTGCATAGCAAGCGTGCACAGTAACGTAACGTGTGCACAAGCGAATGCACAAGGAGAGAAAGCTCTCTCCGCTTAGTTGACACAACTTTGTTGCGAGCAGTCTTGTCCCTTCGCACGAAGGATGACGCATGGCGGCGGAAACAAACAGATTTTGCGAGTGACACGTCGCGCGAGGCTCGAAGTCGAAAAGAGAGCGAAGGAAGAGAAGTCGAAAACGTACGTACGTAAAGCCAAGGACGTCCCGCAGCTGCCGCGCACAGCATCGCCGGGTGGATTTGTCGGGGAAATGGAAAAGGTCCGAAAGGACCTCGAATACTCCGATGCCGAAAGAGTTTCGAGGACCGCGCAAACCTGGAGGAAATGAATATTGCCGGTGGATAGAAGGCTTATCTAACAATTTGTTCTGCCGTGAGTAGTTGCGAACTCGCTCGAAGTAATGCCGGGGATCCTCCTCCGCTCTCCCGTCTGCTCGTCGTTCTAAGATGAGAGTACGGATTTGCGAATCTTTGCCGCGAGCGTGCAAAGTTAACAGCGCTTGATCCGAACTTTATCCCGGTCGAAACTCCCCGTAAATCCTTTAAATCCGTCATATTAATTCCATTTTAATTGCAATTTGTGAATATCTTTACAATACAAGTTTTTCCGTTCGCGTGTTGAACACACAAACTAACAAAAAACCATTCTCTCACAATGTAACTTCAATTATTATATCCGCCGCAAGCTAAATCTCGCGATTTTGTGTTTCCAGCGTGCGTAAATGCACATTACATTCGTGCTTCTAATTACACCTTACGTGACGTAAATTGCTATATGGTTTGACTTATGCAACGACTAAGTGTACATTTTAATTATAAATGGAGATTCTTGAATCCTATAAATAGCGCCTGTCATTTAATTAACGCGCTTTTCAAAAACAATGATTGTTCATGAAGAAAATATCGTCGCGGCACACAATTTTCGAGAAGAAAACGCGCGATAACCCGTAATGACTTTCTTTATCGTCTTCAAAACATCGGCAACAACCGAGGGGTTTTACACTGTCAGGGGTGGATAATTACTGGCGCGGCGCGGACCGGCCAGTAGGGGCCGGCGTGATGTCGATAAACGTTCCTTCACCCCGATTATAATCACCTTGTCACGTGTACGTCGGAAGCGCACGCCGACGGGATCGGCAGCGCGTGTGACGTCGGTCACACAGCGACGAAAATCTAATTTCGAGGGAACACAGAGAAGGAATTTGCGCTCTCAACAGACGTCGAATCGTCGTGAGAGTGGGCGCGCCTCCGTTTCTTTCGAAAAGTAATCTCTCAAACGAGCAAACGATTCACCGGAGCGACAAACGTGTCTTCCTCGGTTTTAATAAAAACGGTGCGCGCAAGAAAGTCTGCGCGTTATAAGCCGCTTGTAATATATGATTCAGCTTCGCGACGTCAAGAGCCTTCTTAAGGCGTTGCATCGTGAAAATGATATTTTGCCATCGACGAGCGCGCTTTCAACGACGAGCAAAGCGGCTGTTCATTCCGGCACACGGTGCAATTAACGTCAGCCCGATAGCAAGTAACTTTTTATATACATATGTATATGCAAAAATATCTTGCAGTCATCGCGAAACGATAATAAATAAATAATTTACGATAAAGCGCTCTGAAAAATTCATGGATACGTCTGATAAGTTCGTTAAAAAGCTCGAGGGAAAAAAAGCTTGAAGCAGAAATTATAGGTAGTCGATATAACTCGATCGAATAATTTCTTAAAACCAGAGACCGTCTATCTTTGTTTGCATGAAATGTCAAACACGAGCAATGTGAAAATTTCTATCGACGATTGAATCATTTAATTCAAAAAAACTAAACATCACGTATCGCTGAAAAATAAATCCAAAAAAACTGTTCGAGTTTCGCGTGTTAGAGAATAACGTTCGTTCAATGTCTCGATTATTATCTATTCCGGAGACCAGATTCCGCGACGAGCAGCATATTATACGTTTAACGCGTTGCGATTCCGCGTTATTAGGGCAAGTTCCGCCGTCTCGCTTCCTAAGCAGTAAACAGTTTCCGACGGATATTTGTCGAATTTCACAACGGAAGTTTGAGCGTCAGTCCGGTCAGGTAGTTACGACGCGGCGTATCTACTTCCGTTCCGACCAATGCGGACGTTTCTGAAAACAGTGGGGCGGTCTCTCTCGGACTCGGCGAAGTGCCTTGCACCGTCGACACATCGCAAACATTTGCCACGGTAGCATTCAGTTCAGTCGCAAACATTACTGACAATTAGTCCGTATCTTTGAGCCTTCGCTCGTCGCCGCCGAAGAGCACATATGGCTTTCTCTCTTCCATCCCCCGTTCCTTTCTCTATCTGTCTCTCTCCCGCTTCTCTTTCTTTATCTCTCTGAATTCTGAACCGTACTCTGACCTCTTTAACGAGGCTCGACTCGAGTTGCTTTTGTAAAACATTTCGCGACATAAAAAGAAAACCGGGAAAAACATGAACTTCAGAAAAGACTAATGAGAATCATTTTCTAGCTGTTGACACGCAAATTTTCAAGTAACTTCTAACAATTTTGAAAAGAAAATGTTCCGACTCTGATTTTGAGTCTTCCTCAGTTTAGAAAAACAAAAAAAAACAATAATAAAAGCGCGAGTTGATTAATCTTTTTGTAGAACAAAAACATTGTGAATAAAAAGGTACTTAAAACTTTTCGCATTTATTGATCATTCTTTAAAGTTTGATCTTGAACTGAGAGCCATAGAAAAGAAGATAATAATGCAGTTTCGAACGCACGCGCTTGTCGAAAATAATATAAATAATATAAAAATACTACGCAGAGTGCATAATTTTTTTAATTAAATATCGCCTGCTCTGATTTATAATCTCGGCGACTGCGCGATATGGTGTGTACTACGGAGCTTCAGAATGCACACCATGGAGTTATATAATCTTCATCGCGATACGTCTTCTTTACGAGTGCCATTTATTACCATCTCTCGCGCTGACGAGAGATCTATTTGCCCTGTAACATCGCGCGCGCTTTTCTCCGTGAAAACCGCGCAGACAGAAAAACTTTTTTCAAAATTTCTCGACCAAAGTGAAACGAATGACAGATGAAGATGCGGATCGAAAAAAAAAAAAACGAGACCTAAGTTTAGTTTTCCGTAAGAAAAAGAGAGGATGGCAAATGCATTCGGGACGAACTCACGCTCGTCGTCGGCTTCTTGTAAACATGTACCTGTCTCAGCAAGAACGTCCGCATAATCCGCGAGAATTTCGCCCACGTTGCAGTTTCGCTGCATATTTGCATAAACCTTGCCCGCATATGGAAGGAAGGCGAGGAAGGATAAACGATATAAGTATTTGTAGAATATGTAGAGAGAGAGAGAGAGAGCAGGTGAGGCGAGTACATTTCGCTTCGAGAGCGAAAAATATCCGCGCAAATAAGCTAATTCCAATTGATACATGTTTTCAATTTCTGAATTGATGTTTTCCGATATTCTTCCCGATAATATAATATTTTTTGAATATGTGAAGTTTGCAAAAAAAAAAAAAAAATGGAAGTAACTCGGTCGGAATATTGCGAGCAAAATATTGAGCGATCTCGTTTGACGAATCGACCCGTTCGAGGCTAGTCCGTGCGATGACTAGATTTGGTCAAGAGATAGATATCACGTTCTGAAATCCGATTATGACATCGGAGTTTTTTTCATGTCGTGTCACATCGTCGAGCGAACTATCGAGATATTGTGCTTGCTAAGAAGCTTCTCCTAAATCAGTGTCTTTGGTGGCTAAAAATCCACTTAAAACTTAAGTAGGTTCCTTACGCGCTCGCATATAAATCCGCAGAACATAAGAGAGGATAAAGCACTGCGAATACGCGTCAGGATTATTCTAAGGACAAAGAAAGAGATGATTCGTGACCGCAGAAAAGAGGAGAATAATTTAAGTCCTGTGTGTAAAACTTATGAGCCGGTTATTCTTACATCCAAGATCGTTTTTAAATTCATCTTGAGACGTTGGACCGTTTTATTGGCTACAGATCATCTGAAGATGAATTTAAAACACATAAGATCCGAGACTATGAACATAGTGTGATATATCGAAAACATTTTGATAAAAATTACTTGTCAACATTTTTTCATGTAAATAATACTTGACTTCGTGTCTCGCGAAGCTTTACGCAAGATGAAAAGACAGATGAAAGAGATGTAGATGATACTTTGTGGTATTTTTTTTATTTTCCTATTTCAGCGGGCTTGTAGGTATTTGTGCGGAGAAAAAAAAACATAGCCGCGAGATGTGTGGCGCTGGATCGTTGATTAAATGGCGATGTTGGAAGAGACGCGGAAGGAGCGGCGTCTAATATCGCTGTATCACGAAAAAAAAACACCGACGAAAAATTAAGGGCGCAATAAATGAGACACAATTTTCTCAGGGTATCGTGTTTCCGCTCGAGTCCTTCGAGAAAGTAACAACAACGCGAATACCTTCACACTCTCTTCAAACTCGAGGAAAATTTTTAATTCTCGCAAATATATTAAAAGAGGGAAAACCATCATCGCCATTATAAAGAGCATAAAGCGCGTTTGTTACGCTTCGCTACGTATAATAAAAAAAAGTTCTACACGCTTAGCTCGAGATAGAGAATTTACCTATTTATGCAAAAGTGGAAAACCTGTTAATAACAAGATAGATAATTAGCAAAGAATATCACGCGTGTAATATCGTAGAGATAGTTTGATTTTACAAATTTTTAACACGTACGTACACTACGTTCCTCCAGAGAAACATCAGTTTAATATAAATAAATTGATACGCACAAAATGTTGAATTTGCTATTGTTAAATTTCCACAGTGTTAAATAGCTCATAGGACAATTTAATTCGCGTAATAATTTGAAGTACTTTGAAATTGTCAAACACGGCATTAATTAAGCAGAGATAATATTACTATTGTATATCTTAGTTAATTAAATGTCAATAAATATAATGACATTGTCGGCGTTTCTGCGTTGCGTCGTTGTTGCAGCAGCCGAAGCGGCCGACCTGTTTTCTTTTTAAAAGAAAAATGTACAATTCATATTTTTTATACGTATACTTGTAATATCTCCGAGTGCTGTCTTGCTTGGTCGTTGATTTAAAATATCTCCGCGACACACGAAGGAGCGCGGCATCGAGGTTTTAAGACCGTTCTTTGCGATATTTCCCAAAGCATAATATTTCCCCGCAGAAACTTATCTTCTAACTGCCATATCTCTTTTGTACATGTTTTCCGGTTTTATTCAAGCCAGCGGTTGAACCAATTTCATTAAGTGGCTAAACGTAACGTCGGTTTTTGCGAAGCGCAGTAAGAAGATGGGAAAGGTAAGATATAAGGACCGACGAGATGGTCCCAGCCGGCGGATTCGCGACGCGTCGAAATCGAGGAGGAGACGGACGGGAACGAGACGATAGGGAACGATACGGGGGCGGTGATGGTCGAGGACGGAATTTTAAGAGGCGCGAGAACTATCGCTCTCGCGACTGAAAAGTCGCTGATCTTTGGACAGGACGCCTTAAGCGAATAGAAGAGATATTGTACTTGAGATTCAGGATGGCGCCAGCGTTATTCAGCCTGGTGGTGATACTGACACCCCGTAGCTTTTCTTGCGAGGGCTCGCGCGCGAAATGCTCCTCGGGGTGCAGGTGAAGAAAGAAAAGAAACGCAAAGGGATGCGCGAGCCAAGAAGTGCGTGCTCGACATTTCAACGATCGCTTGCGAAAGGAAGAACTGGATTCCCTGATGCAATAGAGACCGAATGACGACGACATTAAACGGAACGTTGGAAATTTCTTCGCAAAAAAATGCGAGATGTTCAATAAAACGGAGAATCGACTTGAGTCAATAATCAAGAATTTAGCACTTATGTATTAAGTTTCTAAAACATATATTTATTCTAAACTCTTTTACTCCGAGCTTCACGAAATAAATAGCTAATTTGTTACTAATTTTATTCACCATTCAATGACTCACACATGTCGATCTTGAGCGATTTTGTGAAAATCAAGTGCGATTCGTGCATTAATCGAAAGCAAAAAAATTGCATCGTCGGAAGACGAAGTCCCGCACCGACTGAGACATCAACTGACGCCGTGATCGGTAATCTGATAAAGATAATAACTTTATAGGAACGCGCGACTATACATATATGCACACACACACACAGAGGCTTATCGGGCTCTGCATATCAACGTCAGTTCGCGCGTGTTGACACGAAAGAGGGAAGTAAAAACGGAGACTTTATGGGCAGGTACCCAACCGGTCGTTTCGCTAAAATCGTAAATCAAGGGGGATCGCACGGCTGGTGTTTAGGTCGTTATGCATGGACGCGATTCTCGAGTATTTCGCCGAGTCTTCGGGTCGAAAAGTACGCTTCGGCGCGCATGTAATTCCACGATTTTCTCGAAAAGATCGTAAGGTATTTAGAAGATAATAATACAATATATTACGCAAATTAATTGTGACATTTATTGCTCGTTAAGAGGCGACATAAATGTGTCGCTTCATAATTTTAAAATCAGATATCGCATATCGTTTTTCTAATTCAATAAAATATATTTTACTGTACTCTCTCTCTCTCTCTCTCTCTCTCTCTCTCTCTCTCTCTCTCTCTCGTAATAACAATTCCTGATTATCACTGAAATTAAACGATATCTTATTACCGCACGTCTGTTAATTAAATAGCATTTGTAATGTATTTACAGAATTTGCATGTATCCGTTACGTGCATCCTATCAATACCTAATTCAGCACAATTTCGAGTGGCGTTCTGACCGTACAGCAAAAGCCGATATATCACGTAACGAAATATCAAATCGCGGTCACTTTAATCTATTTCGGGCTCAGCATCGCCGCGTTGGTTCGCACAGATGCGATCAGAATCGAAATCTGGAAACGCCCAGACATTGTTGTCAACGTTGTGTGCGGTAACGTGTTTCTGAATCCAAACTGGCACACATGACGAAAGTACGAGACGCGTAATACTCCCGAGAAGAGAGAGAGAGAGAGAGAAAGGAGAAAGGTCGATCGTTTTACTCGCGACCGTGTCCTTTGACGGCTGGAACAAAACGCGTGCTGGTGCCCGAACAATGCGACAAGCGGGTAGGCGAGAATGGCGTGACGTGAAACACAATGATTCCGAAAGCGGACGAAGAGAAGGAAAACGACAGCAGCGTTACGCTCGACGTGCGGCAAACGTTCGAAGGGCCGAAGATAGAGTTGGAGTAACTTGCGGTACCCGCAGCTTTTGTCGCAGCGTTCGAATACGATGCCATAAAATCGGCGCTCGCGACAGATTCGTTTACGAGCTCGTGGTTCCGCGTATAGCGTAGCGTTGCGAAGCGCCCGCCGGGCCGAGCCACACCACCTGTAGTGGTGGATGGCTTCGATTTGTACCGCGGTGTGTAGACACATTTCCGGCGAGCGTGTATATACGGGTTTGGAGTTTTATACACTTTAATTCGCTACCGTCGTGCCGATGCGAGCGAGTCGAATTTTCAATGGGCGCGATAAACGCGACTCGGCGTGGCGGAAATCGACGCTTCGCGCATTCATCGCGATTCTTCGCAATTCGAGATCACAATCGATTTTATTTAGGGACAAAAACACACACACATATATATATATATATTATGTTTTTGTTATATATGTATTTAATTTTCCGCCTCGCAAAATATCTCTCTCGATATAGCTTTCGAAATTACTGGCTCTCGCGCGCTTTGAACGTTTTTTTCATACAAATATATATATCGTTTCTCTAAATATCATTTTGCTCGATCATTTTTCGCGATCTGTTTGCTCGGTAATCCATATTAATTTGTGCCCCTCCCTTCCTCCCTTTGTCCGTGCTTATTCCTAGTATATAATCGCGCGCATATATCGAAATAAACATTCACGCGAGCCGTGCGATACGCGTAACAATTTAAAACTCCGGATACGCAAAATAATTTCCGGAATCAAAGACCAATAAGATTAGGCCGGGAATTGAATAAAAGCGATAATAATACGCGCGCTCGTTCGTGAAATATT
This sequence comes from Pseudomyrmex pallidus, assembly GCA_014825455.1. NCBI lineage: Eukaryota > Metazoa > Arthropoda > Insecta > Hymenoptera > Formicidae > Pseudomyrmex > Pseudomyrmex pallidus. Next base: position 26,753 of record QVNV01012304.1, read on the forward strand.
ATATTTATGAGTCGGTTTAATCTGCGACCGATTATTAATAGCGAGTACGTCAAGCTCTCGCTCAATTATTCGACCGCGCAATAATGGATGGAAACATCGGAGCTGCGCGTTTTCTGTTTTGCACGTAATGATCCCACGGCGATCGTTCGACCGATTAAGTAAAATTGTATGAAAATTCCATGCCGCGCGCGGCTGATTAACTAATCGAATCCCGGGCTGACGCGTTAACTCGCAATCGTCCGCGCGGACGATTAAATGAAATCGACAATCGTCCGCGCTCGCGAATCGAAAACCGAGCGGGCCAAAACGCGTCGTTTTAACGTGTCACATCGCGATTTTTTTTTCGCAACAATCGCGCGCAAGAAATTAATTCCGAGAAAAGGACGGCGCGCGCGATTAATCTCTCCGGCAATTATGGCGATCCGCGCGACGTGTAGAGGATATTCGGCGGAGTTATTCGACGATAAACAATAAATTATAGGAAACTGCTATCGACCGAGGCTCTTTCATTTTTTTTTTCCGAGAAAGAGGAAGAGGAGGAAGAGAAACGAGAGACGAAGCCGCGACGGAAGCAAAAGGAGCGAAGGCTGGAGAATGAAAAATTCGCGAGCATCCCGGCAGTGTCGCGGACAGCCAATCGGCGACAGAAGATTAATACGATTCCGGAATTGCTCGACCCTCCCCGTACTTGACCCGCGACAAACGAAACGAATAATTCTCGCAGAAGCGCAGCGTCGCGTCGCACGCTGACCTTTGATAAAGTGCCTCTTTCCGAATTCTCACCTCGTATACACGCCGCACAGCGCTCCGCAATTTCGCGTTGAAAGGTACATACATGGTTGTGCGAAATCAATAAGAAAATTGAAAACAGAGCATTAATCTTTTCTCGAGAATATTTTATCGACAATATATTGCTGTACAGCGTCTTTTATTAAATTTTATTGGCCGCTACCTCTTTCTCTCTCTCTTTCTCTCTTGAGGTAGTGGCGAAAAATCGAACGATACATTAGATCGAAAGAGCTCCGTGAAACTGAATTTCATTTTCTTATTTGGGCCGAAGGGCAATTGGCGTTAGAGAATATATTCGACGGTGCAGACACGACGAGAAGACTGAACGTTAGCCGATAAACGTTTTCGGATTTTAAAAGGAGCGCAGTGTATACTTGTCTCGTGCCGTAATGGACCTTACAAGTGACTTCGATCGCTACCATTTGTCAACTTCTTCCGCCCTCTCCTCCCTCACCCCCGTCGCCGATGAGATCCGAGGGAATCGGTCGGAAAAAAATGTCGGAATATCAGCGAGCGACATTTGCCGCGCGAAAAAATAGTCTAAACACTCCAGATACTATTTCAATCTATCATCACAAAGATATCGAGTAAAACTGTGTGCGTTTTCACCGACGTGCGCGCAGACAGTTCCGTTTTTCATCCCATGAGTTATCACGTCGAAATCATTTCTCTATTCTACTGTGTGGGAAATGATTAAAAAAACTCGTCGCATAAATTTAGTCACGAAATGCTTTTAAGCGGGAAATTATACATCGCAATGCGCGCGATCGATTTTAACAAGATCTGAGAAATTAAATTGCGTGTAATATCATTTTCAACTATTCAATGTATTAAATTAATTAAAATTAAAGCATTAATTAAAAAGCGCGGAGCATGAAATAATAAATTAAAATCATGACACGTATCTATTATCAATCACGATGATCATAGAACAGAAAAAAAATGTTTACTGATGGAGCCGTTTATATTAGCTGAATGAAGATAAGGGCGAGAGCGCGCGACGATATGTGTGCAGATTCACTTTTGTTTCAATATCCGTTCTCATTATCGAGAAAGCACATTTGTTTTCTTCAGCTACGGCTGTCGCATTTGTGTTTTATTTACACGGATAAAAATCTACCAAGTGTGTCTCTCTATTATTAAACGCGCTGCTCCGTCTGCCACATTTGTCGGAAAATACAAATTAAAAATACATCACGTAAATTAAGATGATATATTGAGACAGATAGTGTAAATTATATTATCACTCGTAATGCGCTTAATAAACTGACAACAAAATGAACTAAACACTGCAATAAAATATTTTAAGTAAGTATTAAGTATAAAGAAAATATCACATACTATGTTTTCTTTCACTCTGGTCTTTAAATTATTTTTGCAGAAAAGAATATCAGAGTTAAAAATTTGACTAAATTAAAATTAAGACAAAAAATGAAGACGAATAATTTCTCCACATATTCTTTTTTATCCATTCAACGTTGATGAATTTAATAAAAATTGCGTTAGAAAAGAAGAAAAATATATACCTTGCGTTATCTTAAAAGTACCACGCGCACTTGGAATAAGGTGTGCAATAACAACGAGCGCAAGAATAATAGCACAGCGAGGGAGAGAGCAAGCCGCAATGAACAAAAGCGTCTGAGCCTCGCGCGCGTATATCGCTATATTGCGAATAGGATTCCGCACATCGCGACGTGGCATGTGTCCGTTGATAGAAAGAGCGACAGAGGGGATGCAAAATTTTGAATGAAAGCCGCCCGTACCGCACGCGAGAGCGCTTCTGGTATGCGGCGCCCAGAGAGACAATGCGCGTCCTGAGCGGATTGTGCGGTCGCGGATTTTCGCGTTCGACGTTGACAATAATCCGGGCATGTTCGCTGGTTCTTGGTCGACAAACACGACAAAACTTCTATTTCCGATCAGCACCACGCGGCTCTCTTCGCGCTCCACGTAACGACGATGTCGCGCCAAAACCGGTGCGAATTTGACCGCATCGCACAAATCCCAGTTAAACCATTTCGCCGCGTCCGAAACGATCTGGTGAAAAAAAAAAAAAAAACTTGAGCTCCGTATTTTATGCGTCGATTTGTCGCACGCGCGAGAACAAAAACTTGCGCCTCCAATTAAATTACAAATCTAAAACGGGAAAATTCACGGTTATCTCTTTTATCTACTGATCTTCTTTCTAAATAAAACAATGTTACATTTTTTAAGTGAGTCCTTGAGTTATTCCCGTGTCCCGACTCAACTGAAATAAGTCGCTAAAATTTATATCTCACTTATTTCGCGAACATATCCTCTCTCCCCATATTTTCAATGTGACTGCGACTTTAATTTTAAACGAATGTGATGTTCCACGCGTCGTGATTTTGTGAAATATTTTCTTTTATGACTGTGAATATTGCGCGCTCTCTTGAATTCGCCCGGGAAGAGAAATTCGTAGTGTTGCATTCTAACTCGTTTCGCGAAGCATCATTCAAAGAAGATATGCGAAGATAGAGCACAAGTACATGTGTACGTACATAATATATTCGCAATAACTGAAAAGTGTATTATGGCGTTGTAGATATAACGTCGCGCACGTTACATCACATTACGTCTGAAAGAAAATTATTCCCCTCATATTCATATCTGCGCGCGACGTGAAAACCCGATTGAAACAGGGATTAAAAATACACACACACACACACACACACACACACACACACACAGACACATAGCTGATGTTTCCTAATTTCGTTTTTCCGAGAATGAAGATCGAGCAAACGCCGACGCGTACTTGGTACTTGAACTTTTAGTTTATAATCCTCCGCGTATAAAGCAAGAAAGAGAAGCGGCAGAAATGTGTTGCCTTATTGCCGGTTTCGATCCTTGAGAAATATCATGAGTAACTAATCTGGTAATGGATGCATCAAAGAGCCCATTACATTAATTAGAGTGCCATTTGCGAGACTTTGGCACAAGCTACTTTCCAGACATAAAATTTCAGACATACGGAAAAAAGATCAACAAATTTCATAAAGCAAAGTGGCGATCATATTCCCGTTGAAAAAAAATAGAATCGGTAACTATTATTGAGATTGTGACGGCAATTTGTTTTCTTTCAATTCTCTTTCTCTCTGCGTATATAAAAATAGTACAATCTTATTTTTAAAAAAACGCTATGCTGCGTGCGTATTTCTGTATAAATTCTTTTGCGTCCTTCAGACCTAAAACAGAGCGATCTCCGGCGCTATTAAAGCAGGAAAAATTGCGTCTTGACATGTGTGACTTGAAAACGTATCAGCTTCATCAATCTTCCGCGTAATACGTATGTGGACATATCTCGAAAGCGATATTCTCGCGCATAAAATCCTTCTGGTTTTCGCCCTTTGCGCCGCAGATTTATACACATCGATATTTCTTTTCCGTGATTCCCGTCGGAGCAATCAGTGTCGCGGTCGCGTGAATATATTATTCGACACGTCGGTGATCGACCGGAAGGAACTTCCGTACCGGCTGTCTCACGTGTCGCACTTACTTCGTACGTGTCTCGCCAGCGTTACACAGCTGCAATAATTCGCGTAAAAGCATTCGTCCCTTTCCTACCACTTGCCAATCTTTTCCTCTCTTCTGCCGCCCTCCGCGATATAGATAAAATCGACCAACAACCTGTCCATCGGCTTTTATTGTCGTCCAAAGTGTATACGTTGCCCGACGAGCGAGACCGGTCTCGAAGTAGTAAGGCTCAGCGTCGGGCCGGCCGCACGTAGAACCGCAGGCGTAAAAATAAGACACTGCCGCTCCTCACGTGCCGCGAATACCGTGTCGAGATATAACGCGCTGCATCGCGCCGCTCTTCTCAGAAGCGTACGCGTGTGTGTGAGGTGAAAAATGAAGACTTTCAGTGGGTGCACTGGTGCGCTAAACCGCAATTCGACGCGATCGCTTTTAGAGGATTTATCGAACAATGATAGCTGTCTGTGCGAGAAAGTTTTTATTACGTTAGTATAGACGCTAACCTTGCGAAAATTTGAGATCTCGCACAATCTCGTACAATTGAGTAATTTTTTTTTTGTATCTGCCGCGATGGAATATTTAACAAAGCACTGAAAGCATCATGGTTACCTACTGCATACATGTGGTTTTATTCACTTTTAACATTTAATTAATGAGAGAAGTATATATTGTAAAAAATGATATTCAATATACATTTTTTATTTATTTCGTAGATTATGCTATTTTCATGATAAAATATGAACACATGCTATTTTGAATTAAATGAGATTTCAGTTGTGCAAATTTTCTCCGATGTGAATCTCTCATTAAGCGAGCGGCTTATTTCGAAAAGCCGAAACAAATCTAGTTTTCCGGATTATATATGGTTACGGTTGGAACAATAACGCTCGTTAAAGCCAGAAATAGCCACACGTACGTTAACTATATAACGAATAGTTATTGTCAGTTAGATTTACGATTCGACGGCCTATATATTTTTCGTTCGCGCTGCTAATCGCAAGTATATCACTCGTCGCTCGAGCTTCTCAAAAGTGCGATGTAATTTGAACGTAAAATCGCGATTGGCTCCGATGTAACATCCGTTACATTCTTTCGAAAATTTATACGCGAGCCGGAAAATCCGAGTGTATCGAACAATCGGAAAAGTATAGCCGCGCGTTTAAAAATCACGAAGAAGAGTGAGTATAATTTCGCGGGCGAGATTATTTTGCGCGATAGACAAATTATCCTCGCGCAGTTTCCGCATGCGGACAGACGGCACGTTCGGCACCGTTGTTTTCGTCACGGCCCCCGAGATGCGCGAGTATCTCATACATAGATGCATGCGTACGCGTCCCTGCATATGCATGAACGCGACGCGGAATATCAGCTGAAAGAAATCGCGGGTAATCCACGCCAAAATTCATCGAGAAGAGGTGCTAAAAAAAAAGGGAGGAAGTGAGAGAGAGAAGCATGTCGCGAGTCGCGTTTCGAAAAGAATTTTTCCGAGTTTGATCGCCACAGCCGCCGCGCGTATTATCTTCACTCGCGGTTACTTCAAAGATATATTCCGCGCATACGCGGAACCGCTTCATCATATCCCATACATGATAGTACGCGACCGCCGCGTATTTCTTCGATTCGCTTTGACGCGGCCGTGATTGATACGCCTTCTCTGACTCTTCGTGAGAATCATATTAATCAGCGCGCCGCAACATCGCTCGCAGCGCTCGAAAGCCCGAAATAGCAGAGAGCGCCAACGTTGTTATTGCCGCTGCAGCTGCGCGATAAATCGGATTTGCGACCGACAATTCACGTATCGCCGAGAGAGAGAGCTCGCGAAATATTACGTATGTACACCCTTAGCCCGCGTCTCTCCGCACAGAAGCCGCGGCGGCCGCGGGCTGCCTGGTTCGAGATAACGTAATGCACACGCAGCCGAGAGAATTTTCTCTCTCTGGATTAAAATTGCCGCGGTGACTGTGCGCGCGTAAAAATTCTTTACGTACATTAGTGATTCAGCGTTTCAATATTGCGACAAATTTCCGAAAAATATTTTTATTCTCGTCATATTTGTAAAAAAAAACCTACATATTTTTTAAATCTACGTCGAGAGAGAATTGCGTATTAAAGTAAAAAAAAACACTTGTGCACGCTAAGAAACTGTTTTTTTTAATGAAAGAATCGTGTTGACGAACAGACTGGAATTTATTACGTTGCTTCCTGTTTTTTTTTTTTTTTAATATCCGAGTTTATCATTTAAAATCAATCTGCGTGTTACGTCGCAGCCAGCGTTATAAGCTGCACGCTCTAATTTCCTGTGACAAGCTGTTATGAAAATCTTGTGTGCTCAGTAAAGCGTATTTTCCTTTATTAAAGAATAACGCACTTCTATATCGGCGTCTCTCTACCTTATCGCAGCCATATCTCTGTCTTAGCTTATCCGCTGTGGAAAAAACGAGCGAGAAAAACGCCCGAGATATGTTACATCAACGACGAGATTGTACAGCGACAGTTCGATTTTCCGGCTCACTGATTTTTGAGAGAAACACTAATCGCGCGAAAGAGAAACGTTTGAATTAGTAAGGCAACGGAGAAAGAAAAAAAAAAGTAAAAAACGAATTCTCGGAGAAATCACGAGGTATTTGCAAACTTAACGAGATTATCGGAAATTAGATTTCAACAAATTATCTCGCATGACGACAATTTTAACGAACGAAATAATAAATTATGTTCTCTTGTCCTCTATAACCGACATCAATTTTCACTTGTGATAAATAAACCATCATTAGATTTTTTTTTTCCCCAGCACGAGACATCAAAATGGCAACGTATTCTGTTTGGTCAAAGTTAATCACCAGTTCGCCTCCGAAACACTTAGATCCGCCGGCGGCTACGTGTAATCGATCTAAACAACGAGATTATCTCGCTAATTGGTGTGTGCATCCCGGGCATCCGGAATAGTGCGACACGATATTCAGGGAAGGATGCTCGCGATCTGCCGAACATGGCTCAACTTGATGACCCTCGCTGTTAGGTCTCATCCAGTTGAATCATCTATTCATCAGGCCGCTTATGCGTGCCTCAGGATCATCTTTGGTACCTACCAAAGCAACCACTGCGACATCATCATTGTGTGTAATTTGAAATAGGAATACACGATCTATATCAAACACAATTTTGTTCGATATTATCGAGTTACGAGAAATAATCTATTCCAGAACGTTTCGTTTCTCTGTGAAAACGTTGGAGAGAACAAGTTTTTCTTAAATTTATTTAAAAATCTATTTAAAAACTACTATTTTTTCTCCACTAAAATTGGATTAACCTCACAATGTGCGCTTCTGAGAAAAGAGACGACCGAGCAAATTATATTTCTAAGCTATTTAAAACTTATTTTAAGTTCATTTTTTTGTTATAAAAAATTTATCGCTGAGAAAAAAAATTTCCGCCAAGAGACAGTCTACATGCGACGCTTTTATATTGCACCTGTACGTCGCTTTTTCGAGTCTTTTATTCTATCAACGTCGTAAGAAACTTCGTTTCGCGTTTTACGAGCGCCGGTCGCGCTCGATTCATCCCAATTCGAACGAAGCAGAACTCGAAACTAATTCTCTTCGATTCCCGCTTCAGTCTCATACCCGGGATTCTAGGGATGCTGCGATATTAGCGCGGAGCGCCATGATATGACATACCGCGATGCAAAGTTCGCGCGTGTCCGTGCAAAAGATACCGCTTAAGCGTGCAACGACGACGGGGCGGCAGGACCTCCGATGTCACGTATCGCGCAATGAAACGTTCTCAAAGCCAACTGTTCGAAATTACATCCGCCTCTCCACTGCGAAATTGTCCGACCGTGGATCATTCGGTACGTTTAAAACAACTTCACGTGTTTCAGTAACGGGAGAGATCGGGAGCGAAAGAAAAATAGCGACGAGAGTTAAACCAACTTCCACTCGCGCGTACAGTATAACTGTAAAAATTTTATCTTCGGACATATTTAATGCTCAAAAGTTTATTGTATTAAATTGTACATATAAGAAGAGAAAAAAAAGCGAAAAGAGATACTGGCAGTAGTAATCTCGATGATAATAACAACGAAATGTTTTCTCTACGATGAAGAAAAACAAAACACACACAAGAAAGCCAAAGAAGAAGTTTCTTTTTCGCAGTTTCACGATTGTCTAATTACAATTGCTAATATTTTCTCTGAAACTATATACATATATATATATAATATCCGGCGGAGAGCCGGTAGTTAATATGTGTGAGCTTTTAGCGGTGGCTGTTCTTCATAGATTCAACTGCGCATAATCATGATGGGTGCTAATCCCGCTAAAACACCTGCCAGGCGTTCAATTGATGTCTTCAACCGTGCATTTCGCACGGAGATACAAAATTCATGGATCGCGACTATATTTCCGCGCGTATAATCGTAAACTTTTCGCTTCGCTTATCGAACTCTTGCTTTACGATATTAGAGGGGGAAAAAAAAATTTGATGCACTTAAAAACTAGAGCGAATTAGCGCAGAATTTCTAATGCTGTGAAATCTTAAAATTGACTTTTAAATTAATCCTATTTCTCATTATCTCTGCGAAGTACGTAATCGGTTGATGTATCTTCGGGAACCGACGCTGCAGACAAACATCGTGTAAATCCACCGATGCTATCTGCAGCAGCACGAACTTACATCGCGAAATAAGAAGAGAACCTTTCCGTGTATCTTCGCTATCAAACTTTTTCGTTGCATGTAGTTTTAGATAAATTTTTCGTGCGCGTGTTTATTGTCAGATAAGAGAGTGACTTAAAAGGAAGATTTGCGTCGTTACACGATGGCACTTCCGACAGCTGTAATTCGATCGTAATTGCGTTACTTCAAGGACTATAAATACATATGCGCGACGTGTTCTTGTATGGGATGCGATACAATTCATTACAACAAAACGCGCGGCACACGTGACGATTATTTTCATTTCCGTCTGTTTATAAATTCAAGTTTTCTCTAAAAATAAAAAATAAAAAAAAACAGACAAAAAATAACGTGCCTTGCGACAACAGCTCGTATGAATATTAAATGAAGTGGGAAGAGAGGGGGAGGGAGAAGAGATTAAAAATTCAAGAGAGCCATTGGACGAAGCTCTTCAGGGATGACCCTTTTACATTTATTCCCGTCCCGTGTTACACAGTCATCCCGGACTCTTTATATTCCGTCGGCGACTATTATCTGCTGACGAACCGCAGCGCGCTGGAAATACTTGTGTCTTCGGTACGAAATCGATTCAATGTCACGCCCGAGGCGAAATTGAAACCAATTATAATTATCATCGAGCATTGAACGTCGCCGTATTGATCGAACGACGTTAACAGTCTATTGACCAGGAGTAAATCTGGATTAGGATTAAATGTCGCGCACACAATGGGTCCGCGGTGACATTTCATTTCACAAAGATATGCTTTGAAAGACTCTACGTGGCATAATTAGCTCGAGAAGAACACATAAAAACTAACGTACATTAGATACCACGCACACCATCGCGTGATAATCAATTTCTTCCATAAAAACGCGGTAAAAATAACTACAGACCGAAATTAACGACGATCAATTCAGCGCTGTATGTTTCCAGATTTAAAAATAGTATAAAATGCAAAATTATTGATTCGGACTAAGACAGACAACGCTATTATATGCCGCGACGATTGATTAATAACATTTCCTCTTTTTGAGCGGATGTTTCATGTATGAAAATTATTGTGAAAAATAATACAATATCGGAAATATATATGCATATTGAGAATCTAATAGTTCAGCGCTAAAAAGAGAAAACTTTTCTTACTTGAGAATAAATACCTGGGTACGTAGAATGTAAGAATCGATATTCGAGAAAGTAACACCTTTTGACCGCAATATTACAGACTGTTTAATGATTCTGATTTTATTTTAACAATCAATTTCCGACTCTCTTCATTACTTTAATGCAGAAAGTGTTTAATGCAATTTAATCTGACGACAGCGAGCATAAAGAAAAATACAATCGTCGCGGAGGGACTGCACATTCACCCTCCTCCCTCCCGAAAGACCCATACACATGCATATAATCACGAGGCTATTCTCGCCAGGCTTTCTGATATTGAGACTCTACTTCACGACGGAGGATAAAACGAACCACTACTGTTAAGAATTTTTAACCGACGGCGAGGAAAGAGAGAGGCGGTCGTTATTGTGCACAAAGTGCTCAACATAAACGGCAACCCCGAAATAGCGGGTAGAGAAACGGGGAGGAGGGTTGAGTCGCGCAGGCAACAATCATCCACGAGAAGAACAATGAGAAAAGCAACAGCTCGATAAGACCGCGCCGGACAAGCCAAGCGCGCTATTTTTCGCTCTTTTGGAAAAGGCGCGCAGAAAAAAATCTCGGAGTAGCGAGGATCATCGCTCCGCGACCGGAAACGAGAAGCATTAGCCAGACAATATCCTTCAAATGCGTTTTTTTTTTTTTTTTCGACAGTGGAATCGCAATTTCGTCCGGCGGAAAAGATTTTCACGACCGCGTAACTTCCGCGTGACACGTTATGTCCGCCATGTATCTCGCGACGGCGACAGAAAAATTTCACGAACGTGTGCGCAGCATGCGAACGATATACATATATATATATATATGTATACGTACATATGTTTAAGCGGAGCTTGTTATCACAATGATTTAACCGACGTACGATATATCGCTGCGGCACGAAGAACGCGCGTATTCGATGCGCTCCGTAAATACATATCAAAACGCACGAGGCCATTCTCCTCGCGATATTTTCTCGTCCGCGCGTGTATCTACAGTTTAACGTTTAGCGCGCGCGTGTATATTTTAGAGCGCTTAATGTACGCGATGTAAAAAAAAAAAAACCAAACTTTTTGTCCCGCTCATCGACCGGAATAACAATAAAAAAATTAACTGACCGCCGACTTGTGCTCGATACGATGCGCGTGCCGAGTACAATTTTTGGATGAGAAATCCTCTTTCGATCTCACAGAAACGTGCTTTTTCTGCGCCGCGACTAGATGTAATCCTCTCTATCTCTTTCTTTCTCTCCGCATTTCCCAGCGAAACAAATTGCACGCTCGCTCGTTACCGAACTATTACACCAAGTGCATCGACGTTGGCTATCAGCCGATACGTCGTCGGCCGCTGCACTTTTAATGAATTATCCGTTGTCGTCGAATATATTCGTTTCGCGCGCGGAAGTCGAACGCCGCGATAAATCAGCGCGTATCGATGGTACGTAAAAAAAAAAATAAAATAAAATCACGTCGCGGAAAAGCGCCTTTGACGAGCAACGTGAAAATGTAGCACGCGCGTATTACGCATCCTCTCCCCTTCAATTAATTATCGACTCGTCACGCAAATATACACACACGATCCTATCGATTAACACCCGCGACTATTTCGCCAAGGGTTTTTGCCGCGCCCGCCGCGTATATAAGGGCGAAAGCTGCGCGCGAGGACTTAATAAAGCCAACTCGACGTGTATCGATCTATCGCGCGCTCTCGCGTTAGCGAAGGCACTAAATTTTGCCCATCGAGATCGGCGCTCCGCGTTTTTACGAAGAGGCTTTATCGTTGCGGCGGTGCAGTTTTAATCACTCCGCCTTCACCCGAGCGTTTGAATTATGATATCGAGAATTTGTTACTGTTATTCCTTCGCGATCGCGCACGAAACGCTTTTAACGTAACGAGATAAAATGCGTTTTTTTTTATTTTTTTTATTTTTTATTTGCGGTGGATCATCGCTTGCGCAAAAAAAAAATTTTTAATTTGCAGTCGCTGGTTTTAAAATCTGCGTCATATTACAAGTCAGTTTTACGGTTTTTATAGAAAAAAAATAGCTACACACATGCTTTTGTACGCAACGTTTTAAATTTATGTAGTGTGAGATACAATCGATTTGTATTCGCTTTAACTATGTCATTTGACCGTGTAATTTAAACGAAGCATTCGTTTAATTCCCTGGTATATTTTTGCATAAATATCAGGCAGTAAAACACGTCGCGGGAACACGAGTGACTTCCTCTATTGTTACCCGTGTAATTACACCTTTCATAAAAAGCAGCGCGATATAAATTGCGGCAAAAAAGGGCGGGAGAGAAATCTTTCACCGAACCTTATAGCTTGACAGTCTATCAGTCCGGTTAAGTACTGGGGAAGTATATCGTACATAATGTCTATAGACATATCGGGAGTGAACATCGTTTACTTGGTAAGCGACTTGTGCGTTTCCGTTCGTTCAATACACAAAAATCTTTTTCCGTCGAATCGGAAAAGCTACAGTGAAACGTTAAAAAGTACGTTCAAGTAAATATCGAGGCATAAATATTTAATTATCGCAAATGGAAAAACTTCTTTGTTAAAATAAATATGTAAAAATTCCATCCGTACTTGTCATCACGTTTCCTGATTGCACTGAGATTTGGAAAATAGAATTCTAAAAGTGACAAGTAAAAATAAAAATCTGTGCTTAAAAAAATATCTTGCCAGAATTAAAGCTAGGTGAAGCGAATCGATATATCCGCAGTACACTTCGTTCAAAAAACTCAGTGTAGATTCTAAAAGTTGTAAACAATAAAATGGAACAAGTTCCGCGGATCGTCGCTTCAAACGAGCGACAATTTGCAGCTTGAACAAGCTCCGTCGAAAATACGAAAAAGAATGGCGGACTTATATACACGCCGACGTTGAATCGCGCCCGATCGAAAGGATCATAAACCTCTCAAGTCCCGATATTTGAAACTCCGCGAAACGTGGCCGAGGCGAGCTCGACAAGAAGGCGTTTTAATCCGCGGAGTCGTTGCGAACTCACGGATCTATTTGCCGCACCGAAGAGTCTTCTCCGGAAAGTGTTCCGAAGGGGGTTAAGAGATCGCCCGACGGAAAAGCACCTCCGGACATCCCCCGCGGTATTTACGGTTCGCCCCATGTCGCAACATTTTGCGGGCCCCGAAGTGCCCGAAGTTTCCCCGAGAGGAGTTTCCTCTGTGTTGCAATTAAGGGGCCTCTCAAACGGCGGTTTCAACTCACGGCCGATTCTCTTCCCGTCGTCGTCGTTCGATCGGTACAGAACTCCCGTGCGCTCGCGAGCCTCTCCTAGTAGCGAATTGCATTCGATATAGGTAACGCTTTCACCCAGCCGGGGGTCTGCAATCGACGTTGTTTGAGACTTCGATTGAGACTTAACCTGCTTCCCTCCCGGTGTTGGAGGCGCGCGTGGAGGTAAAAGGGGACGAGAATACGCCGTCTCTCTACACGAACGCGCGAGTTTGCACGAGCAAACATTTTGCGCCTCTGAAACATTTCGCTGAAACCTCTCGCGTAATTTGCCGCGATGAATCGTATCAGTGCGTTATATAATATACATGTAGGATCTTTTTATTAATTTAGTTGACGGTTGTTGAGTGTTATTTCCTACGTAGATATATTACGGGTTGTGAGGACCGGAATCACGG